>VYXH01007374.1:112404-122508 GCA_013397275.1 Burhinus bistriatus | reverse complement strand
TTCTGTGATTCCATGAAAAATGCTGTATGGAGCCAAATAGCTCTGAAAATGCTAGGTAGTGTTAAAATACCATACCTCTGCACCTTAGCTAATATAACCTGTTTCTCTGCAGTGGCTCCTAGCTCTTGTAGAGAGTTGTGCTGCTGTGACTATACTGCTCCCTTGCCTGTCCACACAACGTTATTTTGCTGTGCTGAGAGACAAACCCCAGGATACTTTGTAAGTTACATATTTCCAGATAAAAATCTTATGTTTGATGGGAAAATAAAGATTCTTCAAGGTACATGGACTGATATTTCCTTTAAGTATTTAGACGATCAAGAGCGTGAAAAATCAGGACACACAAGAGGAGAGGACAACTGTGATTTCTTTAGAAAATTCTGCCAGGAACTGAAGATTTGTTCCCAGAATGATTTGGTCAGCTGAAAGGTATACGCTTGTAGCATCTTGATTTTTAAAATGAGATTTAAGCTGCATTGATAATTTACCTAAGATCCGTATTATAAGTTTAAAACCAAAATTACTCCACTGCTGAAGGACAGGCATTTAACAAGAGATATGGGGACCAGATCCAATAAAGGTCTTGCAAAATACAAGGCAAACAGTGCAACAACTCACTTCCAGAATCTGCAGAGCAGAATTAAAACGGTGTTAGGCAATACCTGTACTGCACATCTAGCTTATGAGACTCTGAACACGCTGCATTTGGAGTTAGCAACTGAGGTGCATTGACTGCACTTCCACACCATTCAAGAAGCATAAGTTCTTATTAGGACAATGAAGAAAAACATATAGCACTTACATCCACGTCTTCACAGAAAGTAGCATTGGAGCCATACTGAAGCTGGCACTGGTGATGCACATCATAAATCACTCCAGGAGCAATGATTGGGGACTTTAAAACTTCTTTTTGGGGGATATCATCCAGACAGAATCCCCACCCACGGCTAAAAGACCAAAATTGGATATTAAAAAACCAAACAAACAAACACATCCACACTTTTTTTGACACTTCTGTACAGACTTTCAATATCTAATTCTTAATGGTAATTTTTCATATGGCCTTTGGAAATAGTCCAGATTCCAGCTAAGATATGCCGACATGCTGCTTACAAACAGCACTCCATCATTAGAGAGGGTTACAAAGGCAAAATATAGGTTGTCAAAGTGGAAATATTATGAGGTCATTATGCTTTGCACAGTGGTTTTAGAGCACACCACAGCCTCTCCTTAAAGATATACTATATTGCTGCTCTTAAAAATAACCTAATGAATTCGAACAAGTCATTGAAGTCAAGCACATGTCATTGTGGCCAAAGGCAGAGTTTATAATGTTCCATCAATGTCCTTGATGGAAAGGCTTCTTTCTTCCTGATAATTGAGAAAAGCTGCAGGTTGCAGCAAACCTGAGCCAATATGACAAGATTTGAGTTCACTTCCAGAAAGCAAGAATATAATGGAGCTTTTCCCAAATATTAAGTGAGCAATACGCTTGGGGTATGCGCTGCATGGGAATTAACTCAAGCACACTACAACAATGTACATCTAGTAATGCAGTAATACAGCATTTACTTTAAACTCCATGCAAACATCTCATACACAGTTGTAGTCATTTCAGGGAAATGCTACAACCTGATCACTCACTCTAGGAAACGTGTGATGTATTCCTTGCTGCACTGCGACCAGGTGAGTGGAGTAGGATCATACTGCAACTGTCGGGACATAATATATGGGCGCTTTCCAACAGGCTCACAGTCATTCTCTTTTCCATCGTGCTGGATACCAAAACTGGAGATAAAAACCAACATCTAATAATTCCAGCTGATTGGCTGTACCGGCTGTACCGCAACACTTATCTATGGGTTCCACACTGCGCTTAAAAAGTGGAACACTAATGTTGCTTCTTCCCCTGGTGGGCTGTAGATACCTTTTGCAAAAAAACCCCACATACAGAAGATCTGACCCAAAGCCTACAAAAAAAACTATACTCCAACAGGCTTTCAAACATGTCTGTTATGTACAACAATATTGTCTGGCACAAAATAAAGAACAGCCTGCCACAGACTGTATTCTGGGGTATTTTTAAGGGAGTCAAAACACTATTGCACAGTTGGGCTGGGAGTCACAGTTTAAATGTCAGTTATGTTAAAGCTGCTAAAGCTAAGAGCTTCCTAGCTCTTGGATGCTGCTTATTTCAGACTTGCACCACTTTAACTAAGATCAGTCTCTGTTACACTCTGTCTTATAATCACATCTCCATTGCATTGTTTCTTTTAAATCTCTTTTGAGACAGACATACTGTTTTCCAAATTACCAAACGCTCAGTGAATTAGCCTCCAACCTCCAGTCCTTCTTCTTATTTAACTTTCTCACACTGTGCCTTACAAACAGACCTCCATGGCAGGTCTTCTCAACATGGTTCTCTCCAGCTTCTCTGACTTATTAAGGGATTTCTTTATTCAACAACTTGTAAAAGTCATAAACATTAAAAAATTCAGTTGGGATTCAGCTGATTAAACATACATGCCTCCACGTCATCTCATCGTGAAGGAGATTATCTGAAACAATAATATACAAAGATACTGATACATGAAGATATTGACACCTACACTTAACATCCAAAGGTGCGTAAGTCCTTTTATGAAAAAGCAGTGAAAACTGACTCAGGTCATGATTCAATCACAGATCAGACAAAGTGAGTTCAAACCACTTAAGACTTCGTTTCTGGAGAATGTAGTTGTACTATGACTCAAATGTTCCAAAAGGTGGGCGTGATTTCAGTCTGAATCAACTTCAGTAATGAGTCTGAGGTATAAAAACAAGTGTGTCCCGTTATTGACAGGCTCTTTTCCATGAACAGGGTCTGTTGACACAGGGGACTGCAAACACCTAGAGGGACAGTATGGGGAAGTTGACTTTTGGCATCCATCTAAGGAATGAGTGCACAGCTTTCTTCTCATTTTCTGTTCACCTGCTCCTACAGACTTCTATTGTCCATATTTTAACTTTTTAACATACATACTCTAATTTGGCTTGAGGGAAGGATGCTTTCATGTTAACAACAAACCCTACAGTATTCCATTTTCTTTGTGGAGCCAATTCTTACAGGCAAGGCCCTGCACCACTTCTGCAAAGGCAAGTGTAGCAGTATGCTGTCTCACAGCATCCAAAGGACAGTGAGTTACCAGCCACCCAGGCTAGAGCAGGAGGTCAAACACAGCCCTATGGGGAAGTGTCTTCTGATAACTAGTGTTAAAGAAAAAAGCTCGCTGTCAGCAAGAGGTTGTGGGAACCAAGTAACTAAACCCAACGCACCCAGATCCGATAGTAATGATTTCAGCATTATTTACTTATATTATTTCCTTCCTGGCAACTGAAGGGTTGAATATAGAAAGGCCAATTAATGGGTGATAGGATCAATACTTGAGTAATCTTTGTGTCACACTATTATTATTATTGTTATTGTTACTATTACTGTTACTTTTACTGTTAGTATTAGTATTAGTATATCCTATCAGGCAATACAGGCTTCATCCTGACTGGTGGCTGGGTGCATAATAAAAATAATCACTGAATAGAATCATAAAATCATTTAGGTTGGAAAAGACCTTTAAGATCATCTAGTCCAACCATTGACCCTACTCTACCAGGACTGTCACTAAACCACGTCTCTAAGCACCACATCTACATGACATCGAGGGATGGTGACTCAATCATCTCCCTGGGCAGCCTGTTCCAATGCTTGATAACTCTTTCAGGGAAAAATTTTTTCCTAATGTCCAGCCTAAACCTCCCCTGGCGCAACTTGAACCCATCTCCTCTTGTCCTATCGCTAGTTACTTAGGAGAAGAGATCAGCTCCCATCTCACTACAACCTCCTTTCAGGTAGTTGTAGAGAGCAGTAAGGNTCCACATCTCTCTGCAGAGCCATCCTACCCTCAAGCAGATCAATACTCCCGCTTAATTTGGTGTCATCTGCAAACTTACTGAGGGTGCACTCAATCCCCTTGTCCAGATCATCAATCAAGATATTAAACAAGGCTGGCCCCAAAACTGAGCCCTGAGGAACACCACTTGAGACCTGCCGCCAGCTGGATTTAACACCATTCACCACAACTCTCTGGGCTTGGCCATCCAGCCAGTTTTTAACCCAGCGAAGAGTACGCCTGTCTAAGCCATGGGCTGCCACCTTCTCTAGCAGAATGCTGTGGGAGACTGTGTCGAAGGCCTTACTAAAGTCCAAGGAGACAACATCCACAGCCTTTCCTTCATCCACCAGGCAGGTCATCTGGTTGTAAAAGGAGATCAGGCTGGTCAAGCAGGATGTGATTGTAGATACAGCAGTGAACACACCACCTAACCAAGCGACTTTGTCCAGCTGAAAATTGAAGGCATTATAGCCAAACAGGAGTATTCATGAGATACGCCTCTAACCTGGGAAAAACAGTTGTGTCAAAACAGATTGAAAAATCAGAATTTTTTCAGGTGAGTTTAATAAACCAACTAACCGCGAAAACACCCTTAGAAAAGCAAAAATACCCAATTATAAAAAAAGTTTAGCCATGTCCAAAACCAAATGCCCAGGAACTTTAGTTGACTTGACCTAAGCGTATCCATAATAGTAATGTTAATATACAGAAGATACCAGCTATTAAGAAATGCCCCAAAGTGACTTTATTTATTTGTCAGAAAGGAGAATAGAGATTTGGTATTTCTGTGAAGAGATCATCTAAAGTAATTGCATAGTAATTCAGTATATGTTTGAAAAAATTAGCACAATTAAGTGATGCTTCTTTGTAGTTTAATTATTTCATCCTGATTTATTGCCCTAGCAGACTCTGTTAAAAGGGGCATAGTGAATAGTTGTAAATATAAATAAAAGTGTCCTGGTTTCAGCTGGGATAGAGTTAATTTTCTTACTAGCAGTTGGTATAATGCTATGTTTTGGATTTAGAATGAGAATAATGTTGATAACACAGTAATATTTCAGTCGTTACTAAAGCAATCAAAGACTTTTCAGCTTCTCATACTGGCCTGCCAACAAGTAGGCGGGAGGCACCCAAGAAGCTGGGAGGGGACACAACCAGGACAGCTGACCTCAACTTTCCAAAGGGCTATTCCATACCATGTAACGTCATGCTCAGCAATAAAAGCTGGGAGAAGAAGTAGGAAGAGGGGGATATTTGGAGTGATGGCATTTGTCTTCCCAAGTAACCATTACGGATGACGGATCCCTGTTTTCCTGGAGATGGCTGAACACCTGCCTGCTGATGGGAAGTGGTGAATGAATTCCTTGTTTTGCTTTGCTTGCGTGCACGGCTTTTGCTCTACCTATTAAACTGTCGTTATCTCAACCCATGAGTTTTCTCATTTATACTCTTCCGACTCTCTCCCCATCCCACTGACAGGCAGTGAGCAAGGAGCTGCGTGGTGCTTGCTTGCTGGCTAGGGTTAAACCATGACAAAAGGTCAAACGCTGAAGAGTGTCTTTTTTATTCCTTTGCTTAGAAATAACACAGTTTTGATTTTATTAATAGACACATTAACTCACTCATTGTTTTGTTTGTCTGGCAATTTGAGTATTAACATACTACTAATAAACTAAACTCAGCCAGGTTGCCCGCTCACTTTCAACTTTACCTGTGTCCAAGTTCATGAGCAATAGTGAAAGCCAATGGAAGGCCAGAATCTTCATTGATGTTACAGCTTCTGTGCGGTTGACACATGCCTGATAGATGAGACAAACCTAAGGTTTCACATGGGCGATTCATGCCAGCACAAATGTCCTTTCTAGAATCACAAAAGAGACGTGCCATTAAACGAGCTTAAAACTAACTGTAGAGTGTCACTTACATTGGTTGGTAGGTCTCCATTACATAATGCATCAGTGCTAATTTGCATTTTAAGCAAAGCATAATGTTAACATTTTTACAGACATATTTGGAACAACAACATGCACTTGTTCTGCTACTAGCATTATACTGCTATAATTTGTAGCCAAAATTTACGTTGCTGTAGTGCCTAAATACATATGTTTATTGTCAACTCACATAAGAAAAAGTTTTAAAACCTGCACCTCTGACAGCATTTTGAGGTATGGTTTATTAAACTCACCATAATTCAGCTTCATTCAAATGAAATATTTGAAGTCTGTTTATTTGGAGAGGTAAACCACGCATCATTGTGAGACTTCTTTTTCTCACTCTTATTTTAAGATTTGTTGACTGTCTTCTTTACTCCACTACTTGGGNNNTTGTGGTGTTTGTTTTTTCTCGGCTTGGGGGGGGGGGGGGGGGGGGGTGGTGGTGTTGGTTTTGGGGTTTTTTTTGCCTGACAGACTTTAACTTAGGACTTTTTTTTTTGCAGACCTTAGACCCAATCTTTTCTCTCAGTTCTGTGCAGATTGGATCCATTTTTATGGACTTGTAGAAGTTCTGTTTCATGCCCTGCTACAAACTCCCTGTGTAACCTCAGAAATCAACTTCAAGTTTTCTGTGCCTCCCTTGATCACACGTAAAAAAATATTTTGTGTCTCCTCGAAGATAGAGAGATAATATTTAAAAATTATACACTTTAAAGCTTAAAAATAAATGGCACCGTGTTCACAAAATACTCTTCCATTCTGAGCTGCACCTGTGTATTACTTGAGGATTTGTCATTATGGAGTTGTTCATCTGCATGCTATGTTGTTTTGGTATATTGCTTCAAAGAAGAATAGAGAAGTGATTGAGCACGAATTGAGGTAGGGTCAAGTTGGGAAAATCACCTGAGCTCTGCAAATTGCTAATATCTTGGGACATACAGATCTCAATTTCCTGACTAAGATGTCTGTCTGTTAAAACACCCACATGCATACATAAAGTGTTATATATACTTTGAAAACAAATGAAAACCAATCCCTTTAAAAGGTACAGCAGGTATAACTAACCACATGTTTTTATAATATAGCTTATATTCTCTGCCTGTATGAGTGTCAGACATGCTCACGGCTAGGTTATTCTTGCATTAACACTGTGTTTCAGAAACACTTCACTGGGTTCTATGCAGGATGAACTAAATGATGGCATGAGCATATAAAGAAAGAATACAATCTAAACTAAACAACAGTCAGTCACAGCCACTGAACTGCTGTCATACCTGGTTAGAAGGACGGCCACATCATGGTGTGTAGGGTTGATGTCACTCTTGGGATTGACACTCTTCTGCCATTTGCAGAAGCTAGCTAGTGTCTTATCAGCATGGTGAACTATCTTCAAGCCTTGCTAATGGGCAATGAAGGAAAATATTACTGTAAAGACCACACTGCATTGCAATAATACGTCAGTGATGTTAGCTGTGAAGCTGTGTAATCTTTGAAATGCAATTGATTATGCTTTTGCCTAAAGCTAGAACCATCATTAGGAGCAATGACATCTATTCATCTAACATTAAGTTAAAATGTTGATATTTTTGTAATTGGTGCAGCTAAAGGAAACATTAAATGCAGAAATGTACACATTTTTTTGTGAGATTTGTAAGATCCAACAATTCAGATCAACTGAATTGAAACTTTCAAACAAACATTTTATATTCTCTTGAAAGCAAGTTTTCTTCTATAGAGAAGGTAAAGACTAATTAGCGTGGGACTTCATGCTCAAGTTTGTCTCTCAATGTTACGTGAACAATGTCATGCTCAGGGAACAATTATGGTTCTTATGCTTTCTTTCACAGTACTTTTCAATTCCAAAGAGAAACAATGCAGTCATAGATGTTTCTTCCTCATCTTATTATTATATAGTGTACATGCAAGTTACTGAAATTTCTTCTGAAATACAAAGTATGCAAAATATATTAATTCAAAAACATATTTTCTCATTTCTGGTCTTCAGCATTTACTATATTTTGTTTCAGTTTACTCTATTTAAGTAAAATAATCTTTTACAAAGCATCTAAATAACATTGTTACCAGATAGTAATTTCTGGGTAACTTAAAACCAAATTTTGAAGGATATCCAACACTGCTGCTTCCAACATTGCCATGCTCAACTGAACAGGAATCCACGGTTCATTATCAAAACAGCCACAGAAATTTAGCAAGTAAACTTAATTGGAGGTCACCATGGACTTCAAGTCCTAATTGTCCTGTTAAGATGACAACTACAGTTTTTGACCTGCATATTCTTACGCTGAGAGCTATAAGGATAGACTCTAACAATTATTTCAGAAGACCTAGCCTGGCCCCATGGCTTGGTTCACTGCCTTCTATAGCACTGGGACCGTCTGGCTTGTGGTCATAAATCATAAGCCACTGAGAAAATCCCCTTAATGCGTTCCTGCAGTCAGAGCAAGCTATGTCATGCACAGTGTTTTAAAAGTAACTATCAAATGATGACAATCAGCATGTATTTAAGCATGTAGCAACATATTCATGAATAAGAGACACTGGAAACTACCAATATATAGCTAGTTTACAGCAATTAGCATCTGCTTAGTCCTCTTTTTTTTTTTTTTCTTCAAAAGAGATCTAAAAAGTAAAATGTGTGTTTGAGCTGCACAATAACAGATTTACTTCTTCAGAAACCTGCAAATAGTTTGGCATTACAATTTTTAATACATTTCAGGTAATGCTACGTAATTAGATTCTGAGTGATGATGCACACATTAATTTCTGTTTCTCATCTAGTCTTCCTTGGCATCCCATGTTCTTTTGACACTGAGGAGATTCCATTTCCCCCATTCCTAATTTGCCTGTTTAATTACATTTTCCTTGGAGATTTTATGCAGAAATACCCAAAGTCATCAGCTAAATATTTTGCTATCCAGGGCAGCAATTATTCTAAAAACAGACACGCCAAAGATTATTAGAAGAGTAAAACAAATGCATTATTTTACGTAAATAAACCCTCCTCTCCATAATTATGGCTCAACGCATTGAACTCCCAAGTTTTATAAATGACATTCTGAGGAAAATAAAAACCTTACCTCCTCCTCCTCAAAGAGGATGAGCCGGACCAGCACAATGTGAATTGCATTGCCAATGCTTGGATCATGGAACAACCCTGTGACCTGTGCCAGAGCCAGGAGGTATGAGATTAACTGATTCCTCTATAGAAAAACAGGACTTTAGAGAGAAAATATGACATTTACTTCAAGCACACTGTTCATCTTGGGGTGGGGGTGTTTTTGGGTTTTTTTTAAATCCTCTGTGCACTTCATTGAAGGTTTATTGAAATGCAATAAATGTTAGAACTACTGCAAAGGGCAGCTCTGCCAAATGAGTGATGATACAGGATTTACAAAAGTTACTAAGCCAAAGAACAAAAGCACACACAAGATAATTTTATGTCCATTTCCCTTTCAAAAACTGCAGTTCTTAAAAAACACTAGAAGAAAAGAACGCAACATCTAGAGTCATGTAATGCTGATGGAAAGGTCCACTCTGTGCAAAAAAACCAGCATATCAAATAGTCCTGTTTTGATTTGATAGGAATCAGTTTCTGCCACAACAAAGCAAAACTAATCAGTACTAGGCAAAGTGAAATCCGTTAAATGACGGATAATCTTGTATTTTCCCAGCACAGAAGTGGATGATGAGAACAAAAACAAAGATAATGAACCCATTAAAAAAATCCACATAAAAAAAGAGCAAGAACTGAACTCAGCAAAAATTTCACCCCAATAAAATGTCACAAACATCATCACAATGTTGAATTAGGCAGGAGGAGAGGGAGTCAGAAGAGTAGATAGTCATAACCTAGTACTGACCAACACAGAGGGACTGGTGGAGGACATTAAGTTTCGGGACAGCCTCCGCTGTAGTGATGGTGAGAAGATCGAGTTCAGGATTACATGCAGTAGGCATAAAATGACAAGTACGGTTGCAACCTTGGACTTCAGGAGGGCTAACTTTGATCCCTTCAAGAAACTGCTTGGAGAAATCCCATGGATTAGGGCTCTAGAGGGTAGGGGGGCTCAAGAGAGCTGGTTGGTATGCAAGTATCACTTCCTCCAAGCTCAGGATCGGTGCATCCCTAAGAGCAAGAAATCAGGCAAGGGAAGCAGGCAACCTGCATGGCTGAGCAGGGAGCTCCTGAAAAAGCTCAAGTGGAAGAAGGAAGTTTACAG
>VYXH01007374.1:93337-111542 GCA_013397275.1 Burhinus bistriatus | reverse complement strand
ATCTCATCAATGCTTATAAATACTTAAAGGGAAGGTGCCGGGAGGATGGGACCAGTCTTTTTGCAGTGGTGCCCAGTGACAGGACAAGAGGTAATGGGCACAAACTTGACCACAGGAAGTTCCACCTAAACATGAGGAGAAACTTCTTTACTTTGAGGGTGGCAGAGCACTGGAAGAGGCTGCCCAGAGAGGTGGTGGAGTCTCCGACTCTGGAGACATTCCAAACCCACCTGGATGCCATCCTGTGCAACCTGCTCTAGGTATCCCTGCTCTGGCAGGGGGGTTGGCCTAGATAATCTCCAGAGGTCCCTTTCAACCCCTGTGATTCTGTGATAACCCATCCATATGTTAACTGTGGCATATATCACAAGAAATACGAACGGATAAAGTGGAATGCGTTTAGATTAAAGCTGTTTTGGAGAAGACCATTAGAGGACAGATACCGAAAATGAAGTGGAAATTGTGTTTACAAAGGTCTGATTTTGTTATGGGTCTTTTTCAAGGTATTAGACTGAAAATTGAATCATTGTGAGTAACCCTAACATCTCAGGTAGAGACTGCAGAGAAAATGTTAAGACTTGTTTGTTCCTCAATCTGATCATGACAGGTTTTTATTCCACATATTGGACAAAACCTCACGTGCTCAAATCAGCTTTGTGTCTGTTTAATCAGGCTCACTGCCTCAGTAGCTAGCCAGACTGCTTACAGCACAGTCAGAATGTACTGCATAGACATAAGGGACAGACTGGTTACCGTGGCTAGGATCACACTGTGACTAATTTCACATATACTAAACACGTACCAAGATAACAACATCGAACACATCCTCAATACACTCTCCAAGGTCAATATCTACTATGATACAGACAGTAACAGAAGACATACCTGTAGGCAGTCTCATGAAATGCTACTGCAGATTATATTTTGAAACACACCACACAGGAAAACATTGGAAGTCAAATTTTTTTTTTTTCAATGTGGACTTTGTATTATAGGCAGGATAGTTATTGGGAAAAAGAGTTGTACTGGTTTTTACTGGGACATAATAGCTCACATGGTGCTGTTCGGATTTGTGACCAAAACAGTAACACACTAATATTTTAGTTCTTGCTAACTTACTACAACTTCCAGTGGGCTCCTGTGTGCCTTTGTCAACCACAGACATGGGAATGAATCCATATGCTTAACACTGTAGAATTTCTCTCTGCTGCAGTAGCTGCCAACCTGAAATCACCAATGAGCAACAGGTTCCAGGGCAGATAGGGAGTTTCAGTGGAAAGAAAATTAGTGCTAGCATTTACAGCTATGGAACTTCTCTGACTTAAAATCCAGAGAAAAATTATGCCTATGCAAAATATAAGGTAAAAAATGCTTTAAAATACAGAGTTTCAATGAATATATGTAAATGATATTACACTTATTTCAGAGAACAATGTTACAGACTTGTTTCAAGGTGATCAATAACAAAATCAAGTTAAAATTTTCTTCATCCATCTATCTAAAAAAGGGAAATATTGTACATACCATATTCATTATAGTGAGGATATATGATTCCACGTGGTGACTTCCATGATATTCAACCATCTTACTGTCTGCAACCACAAGCGTCTCCACCCATCGCTCCTTGCTGACAGAGCGCCGAGAAACCTTTCTGACAGCCATATGATTTTGTTGCCATCTCTCCCTTCGATGCTGCTGCTGTTCGAAAAAGCTGAGGGTATCTGGAAGAGTAAGAAGCAACGCTGACTTGAAAATATTTTCAAGTTTCATTTGAAGTGTGTGGCTGTAACACTTGCAGACATAACAGTAGCATTACAGAACTGCAGGATGATATAGGTTGGAAGGGACTTCTGGCTGCCACTGACCTGACCGCAAGCAGGACCAACTCCAACATGACACCAGCCTGCTGAAGGCCCTGTCCATTAAGTTCTGAATATGCCTCCAGATTGATTAAAGATGCATCCAAAAGTTACCCCTGTTCAAACACCAGGGATTAAAGTGTGAGACAGAGCCAAGCTAAAAATAAATTAATTGGGAATGCCATTTTCAAGGAATTTCTCTTCTGTGGTTTGGCTCCAAACTCTCTAATGACACCAGTTCATAGTTTAAGATAACAGATCTGCCTTCTCCACAGGCAGCTCTTACTCTCAGCAGGATGGCACATTAAGCCCAGTGCTTTGGCACATCCATGAACCATTTGTTCTGTGCATGGAAAATATTCCTGAAGAGTGGGAACGCTTCACCAGTAGGTGTCATCTAAATACCAGCCAGGCAGACCTTCGGGCTCCTCAGCTGCTGTCATCTTGTCTGACTGACAGGTGAGATGTGCTTAGGGCTTCCACTATAATTTTGGATCTGGGTATTTAAATCCTTTCAGGAAGGCTTATTTGCTCTGTTGCTAGCAACCTTGCACTGCACTCAGTGGGGCTAATTCCACTCATTCTAGCTTTGAACACCAGCTGACTGTGTTACCAGGGAAACACAGGAATGTAAATACCCCTAGGCCTGAAAAAGAACTGGCCCGAGAGATGCCAGTTTGACAGCAATTGGTGGCATTTTTCCAACCTAGAAGCCAGAGAAACACTTCTACAGTGCTGGGATTCCCTTAGTCCTAGGAAGGATCATGAGCACTTGTTGCTATTACAGATACTGCAATAGTCCTTTGGCATCTCATTCATGGAAGAGGATGTCCTTATTCCAGACGGGGCAAATTCACAGGCCAGAACTACAGCTCCTCCCTCAAAGTGCTTACTGCCTGTCCAACATAAGCCCCTCTACTGTGTGGCAGGGGACAGTTATCCAGCATTACCTCCAACTCCCAGCACTACCAAGTGTTGAGGAACAGTTATTCAGACTACTCTTCCCTTGAAGAATGGATGACCTGGCAGCTAGGTCCCAAATCTTGTGTTCACACCCCCAGAAGATCTGTTATGCCTTTGTCATGAGTGCACTGTTTGCCCTTTAGGAGACCTAAGTTCAGCCAGAATGTACCACAGTGTCTTGCATGTCTACAAAATGTGGCACCATTGGACTATTTATGATGTGTACAATACATCTTCCAGCTTAAAAGGTGATAGATGCCTTGGCATATTGTATACGTGCAAGACAAGATGCATGGGTTTTTAGAAATGGATTCTCTGGGGTCAGTCCGAAAGATGCCTAGAAAAAGAAATGCTGGTACCTGTAACACTTTATGTATAAAATTGAAATAAGTCGTATTAATAATTAAAGTGACACCAGCCACATTACACATTCAGAACTGAGCTGCAATGCACAGCAGCTCCATTAGTTGACACACACTATGACCAGTTAGTACTGCATTGCAGTACCAGTTCAAAATTTCAGCCACCACCAGGCACATACCACCAAGAAGCACACAAACCTACAAACCTTCCCCAGGTTCATCCTGCTAGATGGATACCTGTACCTCCCTGGACTATCATTTAAAGTATACTGTACAAAGCTGAATTAATATACTAAGCAGCATGTGATGTATTCTATACTGTAGATTTAGACTACAATAAATAAATAAACAAAAATAATCGGAAGTAAATTTTTTTTTGCATGAACTGGCATTTGCGTTTTAAAAGATGCTGAAAATACTACTTGTGGAGGACAAAGAACCGTAAGATTTTTGACCTGCTTAGCAAGGCAAACAGCGTAAAAAAATAATTGAATGCAAGAGAAGTTTGAATAAATGTAAATAAATTCCAATAAACATGTAAGCTTCTGATTTTTAATATCCATATTTTGTCGCAATAAAGACCCCAAGAATCATAGAATCACAGGGGCTGGAAGGGACCTCTGGAGATCATCTAGTCCAACCCCCCTGCCAGAGCAGGGTCACCTACAGCAGGTTGCACAGGATGGCATCCAGGCGGGTTTGGAATGTCTCCAGAGTCAGAGACTCCACCACCTCTCTGGGCAGCCTGTTCCAGTGCTCTGCCACCCTCAAAGTAAAGAAGTTCCTCCTCACGTTTAGGTGGAACTTCCTATGTTCAAGTTTGTGGCCATTACCTCTTGTCCTAATATCAATTTCCTTTGTGCTTACCAACCCAAATCACTTGTCAGTTTCATCTTATGCACCCACAGAAACAGACTCTGTCCCATAGATATGTCAACTAGTAAAAAAAGTTAGTCACTAAAGAACATTGCATTCCCATCAAGCCAAGGGACTCAAAGAAAGGCACACATTTTTGTATCTTAATCTTGAAGAATGAGCTGCACGGAAAAATAGATTCTTGTCTACATGGAAGAATATAATTTGTGAGTAAAGACAAAGAAATGAAATTGGGTGGTTTACTTGGTTTTGTTTGTTTGGGGTTTGGTGGGTTGTTTTAAGAGAAGGGAAATGGACTGTGACTGCTATAACCTCTACCGTAACCCCACTAACCCAGGCTGCAGCACTGCTCCTGCTGATTCCCTCAATCTTTGTTCAGTTACTGCAATAGTCACCTCTATCAGGGGCTATTTATAAGCTGCATTCATTAGTCTCTCTTGCACATTTGCATGGTTTTCAACATTCTTCTTTCTATGAAGCACAGTTGTTAGTATCTACATTTTTAAGGGTTTTGTGCTGAGAAAAACCTTCCCCACAGCTATCTGAACAGAAGTTCTGTTCAGACTGCTGGTTAAGTGATTTTTTAATGGCCAAATATAACATCACGCCAGCTGTCAGGCTTTGTATTCACATCTAGGAAAGAGTTTTGTTTATTGTCTAGACAGGTGATAGCATTGAAGGTAAAAACGCTAAAAGCCATACAGACTGCAATGGTGAACAACCCCCAGGGGAAAAGTCTGAAGCCTTGGTTAAGCACGAGGCTATGTACCGCAGGAAAAATCTCAGAAGAGATTAAAGTTGTCAAAATTAATCCCAGGTAGCAAGAGGATTCTGCAGACAAAACCGTCTCCTCAGTGACCGATCCCCTCCAGTGTAGGGATCTAACCTGGAAGGGTGCCACCTGAGGACTGGATCCCTGCTATGTTAAGTTGCCTGGCAGCTTTTTTAGTTAGATGAAGCAGAGAGGGAGAACCTCTTGGAGCTACACAGCTACAGGCAGCTATAAAGTATGGTTCTACTTCTGCTTTTATGTCTCTCCAAACAATGATTGTCTCTGTTCAGCTTTTCATTCTGAAGTAAAATAATCTCACCTTGCTTTTACCTTAAATTAGCGAAGTGTTCCAAGTGATTTCACATTTGCTGAGAAATGCCAGGCACCCTGTTGTCCAGGAATGGAAATCTTGACCAGGAGCCCACCATTTCAGGAATAGTCAAGAAGTGATGGAGGGTTTGAGACCTAGTAACATACACTGCTGTCTGAGAAGAGCCTGCCTCCCCATACTCTTCCACCATAGCTGCTGAGCAGAGCACACTCCACGAGTTGCAAAAGAGAGAAAGGGAGTACTTGAACCCTCAGGGTTTCCATGTAAGTTTGAGAAAGATGTAACACAGGTAGGTATAGTGCTAGAGTCCTTAGGAACAGAATGAAGGTAGTGCTGAAAAGATACCCAGGACAGTCTGAGACTAAATAAAAAGAAGGTTGGTAAGAAATTTATTCAGCTAACAAACTGCAGGAAACTCAAGTAGTAATACTCAAAAGTTTCTCTCTGTTGTGGGAGATAATTTTGCAGATGTGACGTTTTTATTAGAAAACCTGATTTGGCCAAATGAGTCACATACTGTGTTCTCTAAGTCATATGTGATATCCAGCCATATCACTGCATAGCCATGAGAAATGGTGTAGATGACAACATTTCGTCAACTTCTAGTTACAAATGGCTGACAAATTTCAGCAAAAGGGTTGTTTTTTAAAATCAAAATCCAAATTGTTTTTAGTGAAAAATAAAAACGTCCCCTGAAACTATCCATACAAATCCTACCTGACTAATTCAACAACATATAGGACCCTTAACTCTTAGCTACAATCAAAAATTTTAAGTTAACGGTAAGTCTCAACTACATACGAAAAAACAGTATTATACAAACTTCTCCAGTACAGGTTAAAGCTGCATGGCTTCTGTGTAGGAAAGAAAAGTTAAATTCTCTCTTTCAGCAAATCAAATTCGTTGTTGGTTAGGTGACAACAGAAGTCTATCATCATTTGCCAACCCCTATTAAGAAAGAGCTGTCTAATCTTTAAGAAGTAATAGCAATAGTCTCACTATAAAAAAAATAAAAATCTAAGTTCTTCACTTTGAACAACTCATTCACTCAAAATGTTGCTTGATTAGGGCTTTTTCTTAATTTCTGCTTTTTTTTCCCCCAAATGACCCTTAAAGAACAGATATGACTCACCTCATTTAAAGGCATTATGTGAGATTTCCCTATCAAAGGACTTTTTTCCACCTTTGTTTCCTGCAGGTGTTGCTCAAGGAAGAGTGCAGCATACAGTGCAACACAATGGGACTTCAAAGTGCTAACTGTACAGAGCCAACTTTCAACACCTTTGGAGATACACAGGGCTTTGAAGAAGAAACGTGAAAATGTCTGGAAATTCCCCGAAGAGGAGAATGCAGCCTATGACTGAAGGCTGTCAGACAAAATATAGTAGTACTGATTCATGTCTTCACTTTCTAACCTCACCTCCTTTATCTTTGCGTAAGAGCTCTTTCACTTTTACCACTCTGTATTATTCACAGTCAAAATGCTACATCTCCAGATATGAGGTATGAACAATGCTAAGGATGCTAGACTAATAAATCCCGCACTGTTCAGAACTTGCTATATTATAATTTTTCCTATAACCTTCACTTTGTCTTTGTTCTAAGATGTGCCTTTAGTTTAAGTACTAACAAAAAGACTACAGTTTTGGGGTGAGTTTTTCAAAAGGTCATAAACTCTGTTGAAATAGCATCATTGTACAAGGGGAAATGAATAAACGTATGAAATCATCCTTAATAACATTAACCTAGCACTAACAAGTACACACAAGTCCAACCATAGACTAAATAAAGGAAAGGCTGAGGAGTGACTTGGTTAATAAGAATCAGAAGGACAGTAAGGCAGAAGAAAACAACACAGTTCTCTGAAAAGTGATTATTACCCCATCAGCTTTGGGTCAGATCTAATAAAGGACTTGGGATTTCCCAGGACAGTGCTCTAGCCACCACACTTCTGGATAAAGAAGGTGGGACCTTCTCCTCTTTCACTCATGAAGGAGAGGAGCAACTCTAATGGCTGATTTACTGCAAGAACTTATTAGTTACAAAACTCAAATACAGTAAGTAATCTCCCTCCCCTATTCTAACTATCTGTGCTGAAATAAGTAAGACAGCTATCTAGAAAAGCTCAGTGAAACAAAATACACTAGAAATTTTGTACACATAGTATCTTCTTATATGTACAATTGTGGTTACAAACATCCGTAAGAAAACTAAGCTCGGATGCCGACAACATGAGAGTAAGGGCTCACATGCTACATAGAAAAACTGTTGTAAAACAATGAAGAACAGATGTGAATATAAAACAGAATAGATAACCAAACCAGCCCTTCTTCTAAGTATTTCTGAAACAGGCTAAGCTAAAACACACAAATGCTTTCTGAGTGTGAAGCAGTGTCCACACAGGAAACTGTTACAGCTATTTAATCACGTACTTCCCCATGTTGACAACAACCAAGTCCCAACAAAAACAAGCACAGAGAAAGAAAGCTTACCACTTTGCAGGCTTTGTTTAACTTTAACATTCCTGCTGTCAAAAATGTGAAGTATCAAACAGTGGAGTCACAACACTCTAATGCAGGATGAAGCTAAAATTGGACCTGTGTTGACTGATGCACTTAATTAGATACTGCTGCTGAGTGTGTCTGCCACTCATTACTACTTGCGCTGGAAGGATGGAATGATAAATGTTCTGGGCCACTGGCATCAGGAGGTACATACAGAACAACGTCATTGGAAACAGCTATGACTGGAGCTGCCTACATTTTGCAACCATGGTTTTCCTTCTGCCTGAATGTTCTAATTTTTTTTCCCAGGGATTAAACCCAAGTCAATAAGGGACAATAAAAAATTATAGCTTCATAAGATGCTGTTCTAGGAGCACATTACTCAATCTCGTCTGAACTTTCCATGCTCATTCACTTGGTAACCTCAGTGGCTGGTTCCTCGTATTTTGGTGAAAACGTCAATGTGATGGATTAGAAGAACAAGGTGACTTTTCTATGAATTCTACCACTTGGTAAAATGGCATCTGAAAAAAATTTAACTTGAAGCACAATTCTATTTTCATTTGACGAAAACCAAGTATCTTCTAAAACAGAATACATCACACTGTAAAACAAAATTGCAGATTAAAAATTCCCAATAAATTATGTCTTAACGTCTGTTACCAAATAATTTAAGAACTGTCGAGCTAAGAATGACACAGAAATGCAGTTTTGGGGAGCCATTATGATGCAAATAAGAACTTAAACATATGGGCTTTATTAATAATTTTTCTTCTTTTACATATCTATTTCAAAATTCATTTGCACAAAATCAATGTGAGTAACTGAAAGTGACACCTTGAAGTACCTGTCTGTGCATTGTCAAAGTTGATCTGCTTTCCAGCAAGGTTAACGGAATTGTATCCAGAAGCTCTTGAATAAAACTCCAAAAATTTTGATTAATGATCCATGAATTTCAGGCACATAATAACGAAGCTAAAACAAACTGGTTATATGCTGGTGATCAGAGGTCACCAACCTGCTTAAGTCGGGAATAAGGCTAAAAGGCTATAAGGATCTTATTCACTACAAGAAAGACACTGAGGTGCTGGAGTGTCTCCAAAGAAGGGCAACGACTGATGAAGGGTCTCGAGAACAAGTCTTAAGAGGAGCGGCTGAGGGAACTGGGGCTGTTTAGCCTGGAGAAAAGGAGGCTCAGGGGAGACCTCATGACTTTCTACATCTACATGAAAGGAGGTTGTAGAGAGATGGGGGTCGGTCTCTTCTCCCAAGTAACAAGCAATAGGACATGAGGAAATGGCCTCAAGTTGTGCCAGGGGAGGTTTAGACTGGATATTAGGAAAAATTTCTTCATCCAAAGGGTTGTCAAGCATTGGAACAGGCTGCCCAGGGAAGTGGTGGAGTCATCATCCTTGGAGGTATTTAAAAGACAGGTAGACATGGTGCTTAGGGACATGGTTTAGTGGTAGACTTAGCAGTGTTAGGCTAGTGGTTGGACTCGATGATCTTAAGGGTCTTTTCCAACCTAAATGATTCTATGATTCTATTCCCCAAGCTTGCATGCTGCAGATAAGTTTGTGCAGGCACTGCAGAATTCAGCAGTGAAAGAAAGTGTTGAAACTCTGTAAGTTTTCTTGTGGAGCTTCTTGGAAATATGGACAGGCAGACAATTATGAACCAGCAGGATCCAGAAATTGGGAGCACAAGTCTCTAGAGTGCCCTTTAGTTCCTCTGAGTTACCTAAGTGATTTCCACTCACCGCAGGCTGCCCTAATGCCAAGCTTCAAGAGCTGGTGAGAATGTAGGAATGGTGGACAGAGAGTACCAATGCAAGTAAAGGTGCCAGAAAAAAAGCAAAATTATGCTGGAAGAGGCAAAGGTCAGAAAAGGATTACTAAGGGTTGTAATTCCAAGGATTTCGGCAGTGTGAGTGGTTTACATGGAAGGTTTCCTCTTTGCATGTGGTTGGGACAAGACAGCAATGTGGTTTTCAAGCTGTGCAGATTGCAACCAGCCACTACAGGGACTCAAGAGGTAGCTGAAAGAAGCCTCCACCTCCTGGGCTTTAGTAAGCTTGTGTACCCAGCAGCAGCCTGCGTGCTGTACCACAGGGACTGGGGAGAGCCATTCTTCTTGGGCAAAAGCCATCAAGGCAGCTTATGTACCCACACTTAAATATTTAAATTCACAATACTAACTGAATCTAAAACTGGTGAACATTAGCAGTCCTCTCTTCAGGAAAGAATGACTGAGAATAATCACATTTGATTCAGGGATTATAAGTAAACTGGTGCATTTTCCTGTACAAACATTTTACTTCAGAAATGCTGTGCAGCTCCTCTTCTATCAGACACCAAATTCTGCATGGTACAGATATCTACTGAAGTCATAAAATGAAGAAACATTTTGTTCTGTTCCCCAACAGAACCACAAGCTGAATTACAGCAAAGAAGGAAGGTATGTCAGCATAATTCTCTCCCCTGGTCCATAACATATGCTTCCTTCCAT
Organism: Burhinus bistriatus; assembly: GCA_013397275.1. Classification (NCBI taxonomy): domain Eukaryota; kingdom Metazoa; phylum Chordata; class Aves; order Charadriiformes; family Burhinidae; genus Burhinus; species Burhinus bistriatus. Next base: position 101,367 of record VYXH01007374.1, on the reverse strand, counting down.
ACTGGTCCATCCTCCAGCCAGGGTGTAAGTTTCCTGTGGTTTGACCAGGGATAAACAGCTGCAGAGCAGAAGGGGAGAGTTTGGGATTCCCCTTGAGGCCTCTCTTTCCACTTGCAGTCTTGCTCAGGTCTCCGCAAACACCTCAAGATTTCCCTGCGCCTCCCCTGAGAAGACAGACTGCTGCTCTGTACACTCAACATGTCCATATTAGCTTTTTCAGCCTTGCAACAACAGAGGAAGGACTCCCTCCACACAGATACCCTTTACAAAATCCTCCCTGTACTATCACCATCCCCACAAAGCCAATATGCCCAGCACTATTTTGCTTGTTTACGCTCCCCCATGCAGAATCAGAAATGTCAGGTGGGTTTAAAAGCCTCCTCTAGGTCTCCAAGGCCCGACCTCTGCACCACGGGAACTCCTCTCTGGCTTATCATTTCCCTTCACTAAATACAGCAAAACGAGCCACTTGTATCTCTCTGTGCTTGCAAATGATCAGGAGCGAACCAGCTGGGACCAGCTGCTCCTGCCTCCTCTCGTAGAGGGATAGGAAGTCAAGAGGCAAACGCACACAGGCAGCACAGAGCAGCCACGAGATGCCACCACTCCCGTGTTTACCCAGCCTGTTGGGTGGTCCCAAAACAGGATGCAGCTTCCCTATGGGCTGGGACCCTGCTCCAGCTCATAGCTTCAACCTCACAAAGAAACATTCAAGTTAACAAGAACTGAATCTCAGCCGTTTGATTTGCAACTGTCTGTGAAAAGTGTGGTTACTGAACTAAGGCCATTTCATGTCACCCACTTCTGTCCTCCTGCTTGGCCCGATCTCTTTGCATTTTTCTGGGCCTCTTGCCCTAACTGCGCCTCTTCCTGAAACAACAAATAGCTGCTCTGAGGGAATCTCTTGTACTTAACCAGGGAGTTTCATGTTCTCTGTATAAAGCTTGCTGTCATGAGAAAGGCTCACAGTGTAAATAGGCTCTGTAAAGAAACAGAAACTTAACAATATTCCATAATAATTGACTACTTCTAGCTTCCAAATAATATTGTACGTTAAAAATACTGAGCAAATTTGGTCTTCATTATCTCCATTGACTTCTGGAAGTTAACAGCAGTTCTTTCCATCTCAGCTACTATTACCAGAAATAGTAATTTTGCAGAGTTTTTTTGCACTTGGGCAATATTACCAGTGCACTGGGTCTCTACCCTATAGATAATCATGGCACTGTTTTCTACACAGAGCACCTTAAAAGACATGACATGTCACCTCTCTTTATAACTCTAGTATTTGCTTCATTTACTCACAGGCAAAAAAGGAGAAGAAAAATTGATGGTGTTTGTATGACAACAGATTGGGAAAAAGGCGGCATCCATATAGCTCATATTTGTTATTTAACTAGTCTTAACTATTAAAGTTGACCCCCTTAAGTTACAAACTGTCTGAAGTGTTCTGTAGCAGTGTTTCTTGATCACTGATGATCCATGAAGCATCTACAAGACAGTTCAAAAAAATTAACATTTCTACACATATGAGCAAGCCAACAAAGTAAGAACTAGAAACAATCACTCAAAGTTTAGCCAATTTTTAGCTGGACATAAATGAAAACTGTACAAAATACTCATTTTTTTCTCACCCAAACCAACTGAGCCTGCAACTAAAAAAAAAGCCTCAGAAACACTACTCCGTAACAGTAGTTAATAATAACCAGCATTCTTGACTTGCTATGAGTTAGCATGGACAGTATTCATCAAAATGTTATTACAGCGTTCATTTCTGACATTACTACAATGTTTAACTAGTTGTCTCTACGGCTGTACATTCAAGTGACTGAGAAAGTGCTATTCTGACCTACGAACACCATCCAGGGTTGCAAGAAAATTTTCAGTCTGCTATTTCTGTCACCAAAAATGTAGTCAGGTAAACTGAAACTATTCAAAAATTAATGTCAATACCTTGAAATTAATTCAGTCACAGAAACACTGTAAAAGTCAAATGACCAACCCCCTGGTCATACCTCAGCAGCTGCAAGCAGAAATCAGTCCTGAAAACTCACTTCTGTATTTCCATAAGGTGAAGCAATCCTCACACACTCCTATTTGACTTTTGTATTTTGGAGTGACGAGGAACTCCACTACTCTAACATAACTGGCTGATTTCGTACGTGACCCTCAGCTATTAAAAACTGAAACCTTTAGCTTTGTGTGAACGGCATCCTTACATTTCTAAGCCATCCTTGCCAGCAGAGCTCAGCAGCCTTGCTGATCCGTGAGAGATGCTCTGCCGGGGCACAGAGAACCCGACACTAACTTGGTTCCTCTCCACGTGATGTGCTTTTTGTGTACCACGGATATATAATGACAGTCCTGAAGCTTTGTGGAGCAAAATGGCACTCCATCCTCTCAAGTCCTCTCCTTCTCACCAAAAAAATACAAGAACTTGACCTATTAGACTTTGCCTACTCCCATAAGTTAAATATAGTCAGGGAACAAACACACCCAGGCACTGGAACTTCTTTGCCTACTCTATTGAACTACTTTGCCTACTCTATTGAACCGGGGCAGTTGCCAGCATAGCCTCTGTCAATTCCTGAGCATGGCAAAGGAGTGGACACAGGCCAGGGATCCCTCTCAGTACTCAGATCTGGTCACTCTGTTCAGGAGGCTGAGAAAATCTAATGTATGCGCACAGACTGTTCCGTGGTACTTGGCAGCAATGCCAAAGAATACTGGTGTATTTTATCTACTAGCACAAGCATGGTCTCATTGTGTAGGAACAGTGTTTGCCACGAATATCTACAGTATTACAGTACAAGAGTAAATGCCAGCTCAGCACTCATTTTACAGAGGAAAAGTGATACTATAAAACAGAATATATAGTGTTCAGAATACCAATGGCATCTTTTAAACAAAATTTTTCAAGCAGTTATTAAAGAGGATGTCTTTTTATGTTCATCATATAAACTGCCTGCCTTTGTGGCTATTCTATATGTTTACAATGTTAGGTTTTTTGCTACACATTCTGGCATTGGATTTTCAGGGTATTTTTATCACTCAGTTACTCAAATATGTTCACATTTCTAATAAATAATAGTTTCTAGTTCAGCTTTCAAAATATACAGCTTAAATCGTACATATTTCAAGATGTCAACAGAGAGGTTACTGGGTACCTATACACATGGGCATTAGGGAACTTAGTTGACACCACCCCAGCTGGCATCCCTGTATTCTTTCCACTGCCACCACAAAAACCTTGGGTAGATTTCAAGACAGATTCACCTACTTTAACTTTTCCAGATGTAAAAATAAGTCAAGAATTCAGCTACAAATATCTTTTCAAGACTGGATTTGAGAGTTCTCCAGCTGCAATATGACAGTCCAATTATAAAGCACTAGACAGAAATAAACTATTTCATGTCCAACCATAAAACAGGTAAAAAAAAAAATTGTGCTAGACAGATCTTTGCCTTAGTATTTGCAGAATTGACAGGTGAAGAAATAATTTGACCCCAGATCCTAAATACCTAAGTAAAAATGTATGAGGATGCATTTACTCTATAAATTAATGAAGGATCCATTAAAATATACACGGGATTATTTCACCGAGTGCTGACAATGAGAATTTGTTGGTCTTATAACTGATAGTTTAAAAATTGGCTCCTAGCTGCCTTGAAATCCTGACTTATAACACCAAAGAACAGGAGAATACCAAAAAAATAACCCAGATTACACCTTTTTTTTCTGCATATTAGTATAGGTCTATTAATGTAGAAGACAGAACCTCTTTTTTTTCAAACCTTACCGGAAGGTATCCTCTACGTCAGCCACAAAACTACCTACTGAATGTGGTAGCCACATCAAAGAAAATGCATCATACAATTTTTTACCAAAACACACAGATGGAGAAGGAGGTGGAAGAAAAATACTCTAAAACCCAATAGAAAGTATTTGGAGTACCCCTTGTAACTTGTAAACAAAACTTGTTCAATCATCCAAGGAGCTGAACAGAAGGTCCATTAGTGTTCCTTATAAAAATTGCCAGGCTTTCTTTTAGCACTGCATTTCAACGTTTTTTTTAGCTCATGGATATAAACACATTCCTTTTCACTGTTTGGGGGTTTTTTTTCCCCCAAAACAGTTTCTTACAGTTAATAGGTAGTGTGCACTAACAGGACTGGAAAGGGGTTTTAAAAGCTAAAAGGTAAGACAGTAATCAGTTCTTTCCAAACACTCCAAAACCCTGTTGAAAAACTAGTGTCCTTGGCTGCTAGTAAAGCCAAGATGAAACCCCAATTTGGTATTTGTATTAACTATTTTATGTGTTATTGCTATTCTTAGGAATTCTCCAATGCTCTCATTCTACAAACTGCACCCGCTTATTCATTCAGCTAAAGGTAAGTTTACACAGGACAAACCAGAAGTTACTGCAGCACACTGGATGTGGCACAGCAGACAGGCTGAGACACCACAGAATTCAAGTCACGGTGCTAGACCCACCTGAGAATCAACAACAATTAGCCTGTGCTGGGAGCCCCGTATTGGCACAGCCAGCTTAGCAGTGCTCGCAGCCCCCTTCACCCACAGCAGCTCTGCAGTTTGCCACATCTAAAAGGAAGAACTGCATCCACGCCTTTCCCTGTGAGGGGGTATAAAACATGCTGTGGTGGATCACGTAGCATGATTAGAGAGCAAATAAAGCTGACCCGTGCTTCCAAAATGAAGTGGTAATCCAACACCCCCTGGCAAGCATGTCTTAGCTGACAGTTCTGCTACACCTCTTCCAGGCTGCCCCTGCACCTATCTCACTCTCATTTCAGGAGCTCCAGATCTCTTGGAAATATGGCAGTACCAAAGCGGTTTCCATAGCAAAACTCAAGTCTCCAGGAAAATCCAGAAGCATCTCTAACCATTTCACCTGCTACCATTGAGTTTTACTTTGTAAAAGCCTAGAAATGACAAATCAGTCTGAAGATGCCAATAGACAGCAATATTCAGAAAGCATTTACCTGAACTAAGACAGCAAACAAATATATAATGCCATTAATTTTGTAACAGAACTAACGTGCTATTGTAATGGACTGCGCAAGTCCTAATGTTTGCCTTCTAACATTAGGTTTACAGGGTTTAAATTTCAACTACTTTTTTTCCCTTCCTTCCTTCCTCTAATTATGGAGAAAATGGTACTTTTTCCAGACATCACTCAAAGCTATCATGACTTATTTTCATTATGAGGGGACTGTGAGGAGCAGGATGAGCATGAGCCGTTACAGGGGAGCAAGGGTGAAAGCTGGAGAGAATAGATGGATCCTATTCCTGTGCTCATTGGCCATCCTTAGAAACACCCAAACCAAAGAGATACTTCCATAAAAAAATGTAGGCCGTTCAATCTTTCTGACACCGTCATATAAGGCGAAATTTGAAAGCAAGATGGGGGAGTGGACAGTGCTGGGTGACAGGTGCCAACTCAGTGAAATTCTGTGCATCACCTTCCCCATCTCCCCATCTTCATGCACCTGTCTGAAGATCTTCACACTGGAGGCATGCTGCAGACACAGAGGCCAAGTTCTCATGAATGCACCATCCACCAGTAAGCGAACATTCCTTGCACAGCAGTTTGTTATACGTGGAAAATAGCCCTTACATTTCACCCATAATTCCAGAAACTTGAACTGTTTAAAAAAAAAAATATTCTTAGTTTTAAATGCTTGATAGACAGTTTAAGAAATGTGAAGTACCCCAACTAAACTAATTTATAATGTATATGTTCTAAAAGAGAAATGGCTACTCACAGAACAGGTCTTTGAAGTGGTAGTCAAACTATGCTTTTTAATTAGTTTGAGTTAAATTCAGATTACTAAGGGAAAGAAGAGAAAGTCTGGAATTAATCTTGAAACAAAATGCTATTCTTTCAAGGTTTGATGTGATAACTTTGAGAAATACTGCATATGCTATAACCTTCTTGTCTCTGGACCAGCTGTTGTTTTTTCCATTCCATTTCTCCACTGTATTTAAAATATACCAATCCCACTAGCATGCTCAAAAGAAAAAACACATGCTAGCACTTTGAGTGGCCTGCTTGTCCTTGCCTCAGGCCAAATGTCTTGTATTTCAGATGATGTTACTAAGCAATACAGGCTTCAAAGCCTCAGCCCCAGCCCTGCTGTGCTTCTGCAGCAAGTATCAGCAGTGCAAAAGCAGCTTTCACAGGTGAGAACTCCCCCTTGAGCCTGAGCCTGAGAAGGGGTTGCTCAGTCTAAGAGTCACCAAAATGAATTATGCTAATACAACATCTTGAAAATCTCAAATACACACTGCTTTTAATGTTTTCTATTATTAGAAGCAGGTCCTGACAACCACATTTTGCAGCTTCATGACATTTTGAAAGATCGTGGAGGTTCTCTTGCCCAAACTCGGCACATAAGATTTCATTTTGCCCTTGAAGAGGCACCCACGCACAGACACCAGCTGTTGAAACAGCAGAGCAGGGGCTGCCCATCACTCAGCTACTCCACGCTGCAACTGCGGAGAGCTGATGAAGGCATCTGTAAACCGCTAGAAAGAGCAAAGGGAGGAACAAGTGCAGATGACATTGAGACATCTCAGGGGAGGCAGCCGACAGCGTCTTTGCATGTCAGAGGTGAAGGACACCTGCCACCAGGCACCTCGCACAAGCAGTCCTGTTAGGATAACACTGTCTTGGGGTGACCAGAGCCATTCTCAGCTCTTCATGAATACCGCTGCATGGGCTAAAGGATGTTTCCAGTTTTAGACAGAGTTTTGAGAGTGACTTTTTCCTGTGATTCCAGTTTCCTATCAGAGACTGGTTATCAAGGGCATTAGAACCTGACAGATGTCACGATCCCATTAATTCGCTTCCATTTTTGTCACGCATAGGGTGGGGGCTCACTAGTAACACCAGCCGCAATTAACTAGGCTCCCTGTGGTTTGCTGCCAACTATGCCAGAATTCTTCACAGACAGGAGCTACTGCGGCTCCCACAACAAAATTCTAAGAAGTTTGAAGGTGTTTGCTCAGAACTGGGTTTGAGCTTTGATATTTGCACTTCCACAGAAACAGAATCAAGCAAAATCCTGTCAACAGGCTCAGCCTCTGTTATTTTCTAAATTACAATTTCAGTTTTCGTTTGCAGAAAGTCCTTGGCTTCTCTTCTCTCCAGGTAGCCTTGAAATTATAAAAGTATGTAAACACATGGGACCAGAAAGAGAGAAAAATGCAGATGTGTTTGCCTGAAAGAAACATGTAGTTCACACGCATCATAAAACAGTATGTTTAATTATAGCTTAAGGAGACAAATGTCCCAAAAATGGATAAAGATGGTAAAAACCAGGTTACATGCATCACCTGGGGAAGGGGCTGTTCAGTAATCCATTCCCCAATGTTACAGCTATCTCTGCTCGGACAACTTTCAGCTGCCTGCCAATGTAACTGGCGCAGACTTTGCAGGAAATTCCCTTCTTTTACTGCCCTTCCTCATCGTTACCTCCCCAGCAGATGAAACTTCATCTCTCTCATCATCTTCCATCTCCTCTGAGGAAGACCTGACCAACAGAAGTACCTCACGATGGACAATGGATGCAACTTGGACACTGAAAAGAAAATACTATAAAGCAGAGAGTGGTTCAGTGACTATTTTGCCTGGAGACTGTCAGGCAACTACTACAGAAAATGCCAGGAATGATCCCTTGTTAAAACTGCAGCACCTGAAAGAAGACTTTGATCCAAATCCAGACTGGAGGCTCAACTGACAATAGTGCAGATCAGAGGGGAAGAAACATGATTCCGCTTGTTTTAGAGCTCAGACAGGCAAGCAACTTTGCTGCTAACTCTAACTTTGGCAAAGTGGAAGACTCAGACTGAGGCTGTGTTTTAATTGTGTTTAAAAAGTATTTAAAATACAAAAATCTATCTCTGCAGCTTCAACTCAAACACTGTTTTGCAGATGAGCAAAATATTAGACAAGACCTTTTTTAAAATGAGTACAAACCAGAGACAGCATGGGGCTAGACCTTTTT
>VYXH01007374.1:60044-70115 GCA_013397275.1 Burhinus bistriatus | reverse complement strand
GAGTGGCTGGAAAGCTGCCTGGCAGAAAAGGACCTGGGGGTGTTGGCTGACAGCCGGCTGAATGTGAGCCAGCAGGGTGCTCAGGTGGCCAAGAAGGCCAATAGCATCCTGGCCTATATAAGGACTAGTGTGGCCAGCAGGACTAGGGAAGTGATTGTCCCCCTGTACTCAGCACTGGCGAGGCCCCACCTTGAATACTGTGTTCATTTTTGGTCCCTCACTACAAGACAGACATTGAGATTCTGGACCATGTCCGAAGAAGGGCAACGACACTGGTGAAGAGCCTGGAGAACAAGTCTTATGAGGAGCGGCTGAGGGAACTGGGGCTGTTTAGCCTGGAGAGAAGGAGGCTCAGGGGAGACCTTATCGCTCTCTGCAACTACCTGAAAAGAGGTCGTAGCGAGGTGGGGGTTGATCTGTTCTCCCAAGTAACAAGCGATAGGACGAGAGGAAATGGCCTCAAGTTGTGCCAGGGGAGGTTTAGATTGGACATTAGGAAAAATATCTTCATCAAAAGGGTTATCAAGCAGTGGAACAGGCTGCCCAGGGAAGTGGTGGAATCACCATCCCTGGAGGTATTTAAAAGATGGGTAGACATGGTGCTGAGGGACATGGTTTAGTGATGTTTTTGGCAGTGTTAGGTTCATGGTTGGACTTGATGATCTTAAAGGTCTCTTCCAATCTAGGTGATTCTATGACTCTAGACCAGGATGCATGTTCTCCTCTCCTTTCACAGCCCAGCTCATCCCCCCAAAAATGGCTGTTGTTTGGCAGCACAGCTCTGGAGTGTGCTCGATTTTATTCAAAACATCAAGACTCGCGTGTGCCTTATTACAGCTTCTATAGGTCTGCCCAGTACTGCTGAGACGACAACAGCTGCCCTTCCACTGTGACTGCCCATCCAGTGTCTAGCTACCCTCCTCCTTAGGCTCTAGACTTCCCTATGAAGTTACTGCTCAAACTGTCCAAAATGCTGTGGTTTAGTTTCCCCACATAATCTGATTTGATTAATTTGGCATGGCCTTTGATTACCTTTAACTGACAAGCGCTTGAGATTATGTAAAGAGCCATGAGCAGTTACTGAACAAGCTCTCATTTTATCTTCAGTCTCCTTAGTTTTCAGTCTTTTCAGAAGGTTTTTTTTCCATAGTTCAAGTCTCAGCAATTATTTTTTGAGGCTCCAAGGAAGCTGTTGGAAAGTGCTTCCCTGCTATCCTTAAACAATAATTCTGCTAATTCAGGAACACTGTAACACAGCTGCAGAAATGAAAAATTAGCTCTAGCTCCAGCATTTGAAATCATGTCCAGCTCTCAGCCACAGCAGTGTAAAATGCAGAAAGCAAGCAAATGAAGGATAAGCAAAGAATGCCGTTACACACACACAGTAAAATCAAGCTCATATGAAACACAAGAATTATAAAGGAGACCTCAGTTGGATCCCTGCAGTTACAGAGAAGGTTTGAGCAATTGTGCACTACAGCTAGACTAGAACTGAGAACTCTTAGCACAGAAATTTTTAATTAATCCTCAACTTGACACAAACCAGCTGACCTTTGTCTCATTCTATTGGCAATGCATAAACAAAAATAAGGCAGTTTAACTAAATCTGAAGTCCTCCAGATGGGATATTTGATAGATAAGACAGGCAGACAGACAGATGTGTTAGCGTTTTTCACACTGTAGATAAATAATTTTCCTCTACAGCCATAAATCCTTTAGAAATATCATATTCCAGCTTGCTGCAAGCATGTGTGCCTGTATACGAGAAAGAGAGACACAGAGAGAGAGAAGTTCAGAGCCTATGAGCCCATTTTATTGACCACCTGCCATGGCTCCTTCAAATGTTAAGGGATCCACAAGGATTTTTCGACAATACAGCGTAAGCCACAACTCTGAATTATCTCCAGGACTAACAGCAAACAAATGGCAGATTCTGGCCTGCTGACACTAATACCCAGAGGCAAATACTGCCTCGCTGGTGACACACACCATCTGTATGTTTTAGGACTACGCAGAGAATTGCTAGGATTTGTCAGTTGGGTTTCAGAACCGAAAGGCTGAAAAACCCCTCAGAATCAAAAATGTCATTCCCTTTGTCCAAAGGAAAAGGCAGAACACCAAAACGTATGTCAAACGTACCATTTTCCAAGGAAAAGATCCCTTTCCAGGGATTTACAGTCACAGTCTCACAGCAATGAATAAATTTTTGGTGATGTTTATGCAAAACCTAGCACAATGCCTGTGACTCAGACAGATGGCACTACTGCCATGTGAATTATTACTCTTGATAACAATAACGAAAATGAGTAATAGCTAATAGGAGTAAAATTTATTTTACTGCTTGGGCTCCCTATAGAGATATGGCTTGAAAAAACATCTCACGAATAATAACACGTACACCCACTTGCCACAATGGGGTGCATGTGTGTGTTTACAGACCTCCCGCTGAGTCTCAGCAACACAAAACATCCATGTTAAAGCCAAAGCTGCAAGATGTCAGAGGCCCTGCTCTATCTCCTGAGGTACCCAGCAAACTCTTTGTGTGGTAGCCAAGACATTGTTCATCACAAAAACATGCTTCCTATGAAACTCTATGACTAGCCACCCATCAAGTGATTTTTGTTTTAATGCCTGACAGACTCCAGAATCTGTTAAACATACACTAAATATAGAGGAATCAGAAGCATATCGGAAAGCCAATCTATAACGGAGACAATTGTCTGAAGTTTATCTGTGTACTAAAGTTTGTTTGTACTTCTGCAGACACACTAACCTGGGCCCCTTCTGGTCCTCCAAGAATAGCGATGTATTAGTCTTCTTTCAAATTGTAGCAAGGTCTGGAAGGTAAACTTTTTTCACTTATATTGTCTTATTTTGCAATATTTACTGTTTTTCAAACACAGTATTTTCATATTCCCAGAAAAGTTCCATAATTCCTATGCTGCAAGTTAAATATAATCTTTTTCCTGGGCAATTAATATCAGGCATCTCTGCAAAGAGTGAAAGAATAAGGATTTCATCGCAGTCCCCTGCTGCCATGGAATGATTTCTAATAGGAAAGCCCAAAGAGAAACAGATATCTGCAAGCAGAACTGCAAAATGCACGCGAGAAGTGCATTTGGATTAATTTCCATCAGATCTTTATCCAAATTCAGACCTGTCCACTTAGACCACAGCATGCTCCTGCCAACATCTGGAATTCAGAAAACACAGTGATTTAGTAAATGGCACATTATGTAATTCGCCATCAAAGAAAAACATCATATGTTTTATAGAATTAGGAGGAGCCCATGGAAAACTTCATGATGTTCAAAGATCTTGTTGCAAAAAAAAAATCCACAGTATTTTCATCCACTGTTCAGGTGAGTTCTGCTTTCACTACTTCTCAATAAGAATTGGATTCCTTATGGTGCAATTACCTTCCTGCCAGCCCTTCCTCCTGCACTGGCTGTCTCAGTTGTCCATTTGGACATTACCAAACAAATGAAAAGGTGTGGGCAAAGTCAATGCTCTTGCCATCACATGTGTTTCCACAGGGTTTAGGCAGGAATTAAGTAACAAAGTTTGTGATTCTGCGCAACTAGCTTTGCAAGCTGCTGTAGCAGAATTCTACTTCTGAGTCTGCCACCCAAAAATCAACCTTACTACATCTGCTGAGCTAATTCTCAGTCAAGGGAAAAATATTTTGGAAGGACAAAGACTGATTCTGAGGGCTGACAGCCTGATGTCGTGGAGCTGGGAAAGCCTTCACAGAAGAAGGGGTGTAGGCATCAGCATGACCTCAGGTGTTGTTCAGGCAGGTCACTTCATGACAACAAAGATCTGATGAGAGGGCATCTGGACCCTTTGGTGGGACGGACTTCACCGCACAGGCTCTACTGTGCTGTTCAGGCAGATATTCTGGACATCCTTACATCTCAGGTGAACTCCCCAAATGCTTCTGGAGTCAGTGTTGTGTGTGGGATCTCACACTGAATTGCTGTGGGGTAGAAGAAGTTGAGTAGAGCTGGACAGGAGCCAGAAGCTTTCTGAAAGGCCAATGCTTAAGCCATGCTGGTGCAAGAAATACCCTTAAAATCTTCTTTCCTCTCTTCACATTTACCTTGCTCCTTCTAAAACTGAACTTGGCTGAATCATATAGCTGCTTTAGCAGAACTCAGCCCTTTTCCCAGCGAGACACCAAAGCCTCTTTGAAGGTTTGGAGACTTGAAGGGATGGGAGTGGTCAAGGCCACACAGAGGGCTGGGGAGCAGATAGGGCTACTACAGAGAGTCCTGGAGCTCACGTGAAGATCTGCTGCTTGTTCCCGGAAGCAAATCTAGTGAGAGTACTGCAAGCTGCAGTGAATAGACAAGCCCATGGTTCGCGTATCATTGTGTAGCCCTGGAGAGCAGCAAGATGTTTTAACAGGAAGGTCTTTTGCTTGCCACAGGCTATGATCTCCTGGCTTAATGTCAGAGCACAGCAGTGACTATTGACTGGAATTAACACTACCATTTTGACATGTTTAAATCATCACACAAACAACTCTGAGTTGTGCTGTCTTTTATAACTTTGTGGAAAGAGACAGGCATCTCCAGAGGACGACTGAAACCATGAGCTACAGAAGGACCACAGATTACAGAGGTGTCTAATTTCTCAGTTAAGTAGGTGGAAAGACACTACAGCAAGGTATACAGGGTAACATTGGATGGTAAAAGGAACAGGAATTAGCAGAGGTAGGCAGCAGAAGTCAAAACTGACACTGAACTGTTAGCATTGCCTCATTTATTCTGTATTGGTAACTAGCTTGAGCCAAGGTATTTCAGCAAGGACAGTGGGATACAATAAGCAAGTCCTATGTAGCAGTGCTGTCCTGCAGTACCCTGTGAACAGGGAGGGGCAAAACTGGCAACATAAGCAGGAGATTTAAGCAGGCAGGATTTGGCAGTAAAGATCAAAGGTTTTTCTCTGATCTTTTCAGAAACTATTGAGACTCACAAGCATAACTTTATCAAGCCTTCCAAGTTTGACAGCATGATTTAAGAGACACTTGACACATTGAGATCCAATAATGACTCAAGACAGAAAAATAATTTAGCTTGCTAGAAGAAGGTCTCTGAAAATTATTTTTTAATTTTTTAAAAAATTTTTTAAATACTGGATTCAGCCAATAGCCAGGAGGAAAAACAGTTTCAAACCCTTTCATGGTAGCTCAGTGCACCAGTACCCAGTCACTTGCACCTATGTGGAGTACTAAATCATGAAGGTTTGAGAAAAGGACTGCCTTTGTCCACTTGGATTAGAAAGAAGCAGCTTTCCTTCCCAGACCATGACAGCTAGGCCAATTTGCCTGTGGGCAGTTTAATGAAAGATCTGTAATCTCCAAACATTGACCAGCCATGTTTCCCCAACCGTGTTCTTCCCTGATAAATCTTTTGTTACCATCATGATCAGAGGAATCTGCTCTCTGTCTGAGGGAAAAACAGGATTCTCTTTTAATTGGCAACATACAGAATGCAATACTAGAAGTGTCTTTTTTTTATTCTGACTTGCCCAAGTCAGGCTGACTTGCATTTTGATGCAATACATGCAGTAACGAATAGCAGTACAGAGTTAAAATACAATCAATTGCTCATATGCTGCACAACCAAGCTTCTAGCAATGACCTGAAACAGAAGGGAATTCAAAAAAACAAGAACAACATGAAGAGTCACTACACGTAGCACTACAGCAGGAGAAGCAAGTATATTTCCCAGGGCCAGCGGGCCACCAGTTCAAATCCTGACCAAACACACTTATGCAGTTACTGCGCAATAATGTTGTTTATGCTCTGATTCTTGTCTAAACTATGCTTCCTGGGAGTTTAATGTAAACCTAGTCGAGTACAAAAATTCACATCAGTGGGAACTGGACTGTGGTGAATGGAAGAGTGATTAAGAAGGCTCCTAGCAAGACTCAGAGGGTCAGTGATCGCAAGCTGAAACAAGACACAAGCACAATTTTAAAAAGCAAGAGAAGAACGAGATTGCTGGTTGTGAAAGAAAAGGAACTCATGCTGCCATCAGCCCACATTATTGCAGCAAGATGACTGCAGAGTCTTCAGAAGCATCTCTGAAGTAACTCAGAGGATCCTATCCAGGATAGCCAATGGGCATCTACGGATTTTGTGCCTACATATTAATTGCTTACAGAACTGCTACCAATGGAACTGTTACTTTAATCACATAAACCAGTATTTGCTTTAGTCCTAGAGAGGGGACAGGCCACATATTGACTTACTTTTTAGGGAGACCTTTCATTGTTGCCTTTACCACTTTAGAGTCCCTCCCTGCCCCCCAGTGCCTTGTCTCTGGCATTGTGTGACTGGCAAAGCTGGTAAAAATGAATCCCAGATGTTAAACTTATTCTTACAAGCTGGAAACAAACAAATAAACAAACGAACCAACCCACAAAAACCCAACCCTTCCAGTTCTGGGCAGATTGGACCCAATGAGCTCCACCCATAATTTAGTATTTTTCAAGGCCAAACTCAAACTCTAGACATGGCATTCATCTGACCACATGTAAATATACCTCTAAGCTTGTGCCCTCACGATCTCTTTCATAATCCATAAAGAATAGGCAAGTTCATCTGATCTGAACCATCAGTCTTGAGCTGAGTTAACTGCATCCAAGAAAGTGTCCAGAAGTGTCCTTTTCATTGGCCCCACAGAAGGTCTGGACAAGCTGAGAAGTGGACACCTATACATAAGACACTCAAGTCTAGTCAGACACATCTCATTTACAGTGACCTGCGATACCATTGGACTGTCCTGCATTCCACTTAATGGTTTTCTCCCTGCCACGCTGGGGAACACCAAATAGCTATCTCAGCTGTAAAAAACTGACTGCTGCTAAGTCTGTATTGCTGTGTGAAGTTCAGACAACTGGGGCATAATATCTTCATCTAACTCGTGTAAAATTCAGCATGTGTACATAACATTGCAGCCCAACAAGCAGTACTGAGGATATTCTCCACTGCACAGAGATATTTCTAATCGCCACATAAAGAAAAGACAGAGATTCTGGAATGTTTTTAATTACTGAATTTTGATCATTTGCAGTAAGCCCTCACCTGTTCAACTAACAAAAAATTTAAAACCATAAAGCACTGGAAGCAAAACATAACAAGTGTTTCATTTACAAGCACATGTCTAAATATTCTCATTAATTTACATAACTGAATCTCTCTCCAGCTGTGTAAAACTTTTTTCCTCAACTTTCTAATTTTTTTTTCTTTTTTTAATCCAGGCTTTTATGATTTTATCTTTTTGATTTATTTCTTTTTGATGGTCATCTCATAATATTGAGATTACAGTGGCAATATCAGTAAATAAAATAGTGGACCAGTCTTATGCTTCTGTGTAAATTTTTACCGCTACGAATGCCATTACTCAGAAAATACTACTTCCCTCTACTGTCTTGATTCCTACACCTCACAAAGCAGACCTGCAAGAGATTCAATTCTTCCATCCCATTCCAATCCTGCTGAATTACAGTGCTCATTATCATTAGCAAACTGTAGCAATAATGAAATAAAAAAACCCCAAAGCAGTTTGTAAAAATGACACTCTATAAACACTAAAAGATGTTACCCCTGAAACAATGTCATTTAATCAGTATTATTTTTACTAATTCATATAGATGATGCTTACTATACATTCCCTCTTGGATCGCTATATGGCACAGTGATGGGAAAGCTAGTTTAGAGCACAGAGTGCTACATACACTGTACCAGTTCCCAAAGCATAAGGAACAGGACCCCATAAAGCAAATAAGTCAGGAAACGCTACCACTTCAGGCCATTCAGTTTTTTAAAGCTAGATTCTTGCTATAACAGGTGTGAAAGACTCGTGAAAATGCAGCCAGAGTGTACATATGAACCTTTATATTTGGTTGAGTCTGAGGGAAGCCTGAAACAAGAGCTCTGAGACATGTCCTATGTTGTTTTCAAATAGTGTTATCTCAGATACCAAGAAGAATACAGTAGCCTCATGAAGCCTGTCCTTCTTCAAAGGGCAGACAGCCTAGAGGAATTCAGTCACGAAGAGGTCTGCCAGTGCTTTCCAAAGCAAGTGTAGCCTCTGTTCAGAGCAGGTTTTAAAGAGTACGGTTCTTGTCAACTGGGCACAGGACAGCTGCATTAAAAAAGAGGGGACAAATCCTCAGTTTCATGTGGGTGGAAAAGACAAGCATATTCTTCCCCCAAAGTATAATGCTGACAATGCTGTTATATATTGTGTGGCAGACAAAAATGATCCTGCTTTGATGTAGTTGCTTCTGCAGTGCTATAAAAATAAACTCCGGAGCTCAGCACCATTTCCCCAAAGCCTCGCTTGCAGGTCCTTATTGTCCTGCAGGATCCCTTCCTAGACAGCTGCAGCAGCAGCCAGAACTGCTTGTTTACTTACCCCTCTGGAGAGCTCTCCCTTACCCTTTGCTAATGCTCTGTACCTGGTTTCCAGTAATTGCAAACTAGAGTTAGCAAGCAGCAGATAAACTGGGATTACCCTAGTGCCTCACATACTGCTGTGTTCGCCTTGAATTTCTGGCTGCTCCTGGAGCAGGGGTGCTAATTAGGCAAATGGGACCTTTCCTGGCTATTTAGGAATCCTTTACTGGTTTTAAAATAGCAAAAACTGTGAGTAAAACTGTACACAGACATAGTGACAAGATCTTCGCTGGCAGTTACACACAACAAACTTTTTACGATACTACATACATTCTTCCACTTAATTCCATTAGCTCTATTAGTCAAAATACTGAGCCTTCTTCTGAAAATAGCATTAGTTTCAATCTAAATTACATCAGCTTCAGTCAGTCAAGTGTGACAACTTCACAGGCTGGTGCTGCAAGATCCTAGGAGAGTGTTAGAAACTCTGTTAAAATGGAGTGTAGTCTGCCCAAACAATTAAATGCTAGCTAAACGTCAGAACGGCATTTATGTGCTAATAACCATGTTCATATTCCACATTCCAGTCTCCATGTGTAATCATTCCAACAAAATTGAAACCTATTGCAGCTATACCTAATATGGCATTGAGTTGCAGATTTTGGACCATGGCACTATTCTATGGGCTATTTCTGGATAAAATCTGTCTCATCAGCCAACTTACAAAACTGACAGAAAGAGCAATGGCACATTCCACTTCAGTTTATGCAATAGTTCTGTAGTTCTGTTTTTCCCCAATATAATCAATAGTTTCTCAAGCCCTGTGCACGTATTTTACTAACACTTTTTAAATATCAATATACAATTCACAGGTAACAAATAACATAGCTGTTAAGGGCTTTGGCAAAAGATGAATATTTGCCTTGGCTGTCCCAAAGCCGACCCTCCTCAATACAAACAAGTAACTGCTGTCTGATTCTCCTGCTTGTGTCTAGTGGTGCAGCTGCAGGACAACGCGAAAAGCCAGATTATCTTTTCCACTGCTGCTCCTCTATCGTTTTATAGCCACTCACCATATTTTAAAAAAAGGAAACGAAAAAGGTTGTATGATTAGACCACCATTTGTTTATATCTGCAAGCATATGCTGGAAGGGAATAAAGGACCTATTGTTACAGCAATCTTTGATAATTTAATTCTACCACTGCATCTGTTGTAGCATTCCAACGTGAAGTTGCGTACATCACTAACAGAAAACCTCATAAGCAACCCCTAATAACTTTTTTTTTTTTTTTGATAACTAATCTGCAATGAAAGCTGGCAGGAGCTGAACATAGGAAAATTTGTGATTTTATGTTCCCATGGAAAGTATAAATGAAATTTCTGATATTTTATAGTAAATATCTCAAATCTGTGAACACATCTGATTTTAATTTTAAGGCTTTTGACACCGTCTCCCACAGCATCCTCATAGGCAAGCTTAGGAAGTGTGGGGTTACATGAATGGACAGCGGGGTGGATTGAAAACTGGCTGGCAGATAGAGAGCTCAGAGGGTTGTGATCAGTGGCACAAAGTCTAGTTGGAGATCTGTGACAAGTGGTGTTCCCCAGGGGTCAGTACTGGGTCCAGTCCTGTTCAACATATTCATCAATGACCTGG
>VYXH01007374.1:41057-59934 GCA_013397275.1 Burhinus bistriatus | reverse complement strand
AATGGGCACAAACTTGACCACAGGAAGTTCCACCTAAACATGAGGAGGAACTTGTTTACTTTGAGGGTAGCAGAGCACTGGAACAGGCTGCCCAGAGAGGTGGTGGAGTCTCTGACTCTGGAGACATTCCAAACCTGCCTGGACGCCATCCTGTGCAACCTGCTCTAGGTGAACCTGCTCTGGCAGGGGGGGTGGCCTAGATAATCTCCAGAGGTCCCTTTCAACCCCTGTGATTCTGTGATCTCTCTGTGCTTAGAGTTATAATGTTTAAAACAGGGTAATACAATCATCTTAGCCACTTTAGCTTTGTGAAAAATAAATGAACTTTTGTGAAAGTCACACCAATGAGCACATGAAAAACTACATAAGTTTGTTTTCAAAATAAAAAACACATTCTCATTAAACAGAACATGGGTCCACACAGCAAGCAATGAGAATGAGAAACAGTTGAAATGGCAACAATTAAGTGTCATTGGGAACACCTGAAAGGAATCAAGACAAAAAGCACTTATGATTAAGTCTTTTAAAGATCTCATACCACGTGCACCCTTGAGTCCATACTTGAGGTTGTAACAGCAACACTGCAGCAGACATTTCTCAACCTTAATGCTATAATAAAAACCATGTAACAACTCAATTTGCTGTGGGTTTTTCCCACACATTGTCACCTTTTCAGGAGTGATATATCTGACAAGTGCACTAAACTACTGCTCCAAAGTATCTCCCCATAACACAGCCATCAATAGTAAGGAGCGTAGAGCAGCATGTATTGCATCAGGTGGCATGGAACAGTAACTGTTAAAAGGAAAAAAAAAAAAAACATAAAAGAAAAGAAGCCACACACACAACCCACCAACAACAGTGCTTTAGTGCAACTGTTTCTAATTCTCAGTAATAGAATTAGAGGATTGTAGGGACTTGAGGCAGTACATACGGCTTTCTAGCACCTGCTATTCACGCACATGCAAAATCAGCAAAATCTTATTTTTAAAAGCTAAAAAGGATGCAGGACACTGTTTCCTAGAGACTGAGCCTTAATTTGAATGCACATCCAGACATAACTAGGCATACATGGTGTCCAACAAACTTCCAGATACAACAATCCTTTGGGAGAAAAAATATTTTTGTTGCTATTTTATACCTGCTCTTCCCTTAATTTATTTTGCATAACCAGCAATATATTCCTGGAGCCTGAGGAGAGGGTTTTTTTTTTTTCGTAAGTTTTTCTAGGGCAACAAACAGCTTTCAATAGAACCTCTCCTGAAGAAGAAAAATGAAGCCGTTCTCTTGTACCGTTCAGATTCCCCTACAGTTATTTAATTCAGTTTACTTTGAAACAATCAGAACCAGGAGAGTCCTAAATAAGAGTTTCAAGCAAAGCAAAGCCGATCTAAAAGAAAGAGATTTATCAACCGTTACACTGCTCCACAGCATGTCATTTCCTGCCCTTTTTCTTTGTGCACACCTTTCCAGTGCTCAGGCTGCATATTGTACCATCTAACCAAACACAGCATGCAAGTCTTGGTCCAAGACAACTTTCTCCTCTTCCAGTAATGCTAATGACTGGCTGTGAGGCTCAGGAAAGCCACTTCTGTACAAATTTACTACCTGTAAGAAAGACTGCACTTCTCAACCTCACACCAAAGGAAAATTAAGAGGACTAAATACCA
This sequence comes from Burhinus bistriatus, assembly GCA_013397275.1. Classification (NCBI taxonomy): domain Eukaryota; kingdom Metazoa; phylum Chordata; class Aves; order Charadriiformes; family Burhinidae; genus Burhinus; species Burhinus bistriatus. The sequence continues at coordinate 58,264 of VYXH01007374.1, read as the reverse complement.
GAGATGGATAAAGTGTCCTTAGTGAAAGAAACCCAGTATCTTCAGATTTCAGACGCAATTCTAAACTCAAACCAGCTTCCTCTGACTGTCTGCTGACATTGGGGATGAGTCAGATGCAAATGAATCCTGGCTCAAGGACTGGAAAAAAGGCTTCTGTTAACATCCTTCAGCAACAGCCTAATCAAAATTTTAATTGCATATAGTTGTGGAAAAAGCTTAGAGAAACTACCCTCAAGAAAATTTTGCCTTTGGCAAAGAAAAATATAAGCTTAGAAGGATAAAACCTATCTGCATCACTCATTTAAACACTGCAGAAGCGGCAGGAGTATCTGCACAAAACTGCCACTGCGCACCTACAGCAACAAGAAAGTTGCAAAGCCCATTGAAAATAAAGAGACATTACTCATTTTTAATAGTCTTATTAGAGAGGAAATGGTTACATTTTGCACCAGTGGAGATTCCTTCTCAGTTCTAATCAGGGAAAAGGAAAGCATAAGTTTCAGTCAGCAGCACAGTCATCCGACAGATCATTATAACCAGCTATCACATACACAGAAAGCCCAGATTTGCCAAAACGTAGCAGGGAAATGACGCATCTTTGGTTTGTCCTGTTGTATGACCAAGAGCATCCAAGGTCCATTTATGATGTGCAGTGTGCACATATTTGGGACTGTAACCTGAATATCAAGGAAAAACATAGCTGTGAAGAAAGAACAAGAGAACCTGAATGTAATTTGTGTCAGTAAACATTATTGTTAGATGTCTGACTAAAACTGTGAAGATTAAACTAATCCCCAACTGTGGGATTAGGATAGATCTTCCTCACGTCAAACTGTCAGGGGCTACCAGAAAGGAACCAGCACCACCTTCTGCAACATGGCACAATTTACTTACCAGAATTCTCTGGATATACTAAACGATTTCCTGGCCCTTATGGGACTTCAGGCATTCAAGGTGCCCTTGGTCTCTCCTCTTTATTGTTAGCAGCACACTGAAGTTCAGTTCCCTAATGTTAAACACTGTCAAAACACAGCTAACAGGGTGAAATTTAAGGTGAGAGTTTGAAATCTCACTTCAAATAAGAAGTCTTACATTGTATTCTCTTTTTAGGCCACATGAGTTAATTGGTACCACATTGAGCCAAAAAAACCACCAAGAATCTACACCACTGCAGTTTCACTATCATTTCAATAAATAATTTCACAGCACGTTGCACACATGAGTTTGAAAACAATAATTTTGAAATTGCTAAACCTGAAGTAATAGGTTGGATTCATTCATTTCAGACCTAAACTCAGTTTGAGCTCTTCAATTTCATTTTTTGTGTTTAAGCAAGCTTCCTCGCCGGAGGCACACTAGAGACTATCCTGTTTTCATGACTATACAAGCTGTACACATGCATGCTTGCAAATCCAACAAATTATACAGCCATGTATTTAACAAGGTATAAAACATTTTCCTGTAAACAGAGGAAGTATTTACTCAAATTAACAAAAGAACTCGGAAAAATAGTCAAGTCCATCTGCTTATTGCGCTTGAACTTTAGGATTCATCTAGAAGCACTCCTCAGATGTAACTTGCCTAACAATATAATTCACACTTCAAATATAACACAGCTGAAATTTAAATGATACATGAAGCTAGCATCTATGCTGGTCTCCTTAAAAAGCTTCAGATACGGGGAAAAACCACTCACAAATACTATTTGTTTCAATCATACACATAAATTGCTGAGTATGATACCAACACCAACAATGTTATCTTTACCAAAGCAATACAAAAGTAAGAGTTTGACTCAAAATCCCTATTGACTCAAAATTGGATAGTACAAAAGCACTTTTCTCTGTATCACACAAGGCAAATATGTAAGTCTATTCTATACCAGACTCACCAGCTTGGCATTAAATGATAGTAAGTCCCCAGAACAGCCTGGACAGATTTTCAGTGACAAACACCAGCTAGGATTGTAAGGTCCTTGTTTTCAAATGGGATTTTGATCTCTTGCTGCCATTTATGAATGTCAAAAATCTTTCTCAGGTCTAGCACATTAGGTGCTTAATGCATTAAGAGAAGAAAAAACACAAGAAGTTCCATATTATCCACCTTGTTTTTATTACTGTATTGTTTCACACTGTTCTTCCTCAGCATACGCAGCACCAGCTACTTTTGGTTAGGGATTTTTTTTGCTGTGGGTTTCGTTGGTTTTGTTTTTTGTGGGGGTGGTATAGTTTTCTTTAAATGTTTATGCCTCCCTCTTCATTTCCATATAGGAAATGGGTACCTTCCCCCAAAAAGAGAAAGGACTGAATGTTATCTTTTCTACAATGAATGACGATAAAGGAAGGGGCAAAACTTTCCTGTTGCTTCCCTTGCTCTGGTTCCCCAAACTCTGCATATTTTAAGGGTCACGCACCACATAGTGCTAAGGAACCTACAGTCAGTACTAGAGAAACAGTCTAATTTCCCAATTTGATTATATCTGCACAGCTCCTGATTTTGTAGGTTCAGAAAAAACCTGGAGCTAAAGGCTGAAAGATCAAGTTCTTTACCTCTGGGATGTTAATAACACGTCTACATTCAGGAAGCTTGGAGATCTTTCTTTGAAAAGCAAATGAAAAAAGGAAACGCAGGATTAAATTTAAGACCCATGTGGTCTATCCTTGGGAAGAGCTATACAATGAAGTCCTTCTCTCAGCTCAGCAGCTTTGAATATTTCAGATGGAATCACACATCCAACTTAGTCACCTACTTATGCAGATACACCACAGATTGAGGCATTTAATTCTAGGTGGTAGAGATCCAAGGCTAAAGTAAGCCTTGCGTTTTCCTGGATGTGGCAGGGAGAAATGAAAACCTCTTGAGTCTTGAAATGGGTCACCTACTTACTGAACAAAACATTCTCACAAGTAGGCTATAACACAAAAGATGAACATTATATCCCAAAATCATTGCCATGACCACAATTAACTTTGCATCGCCTTCACTAGAATCTACGTCTGCAGCCAAGCTGCAAGTGAGATGTTAGTGTATAGGAGCTTTCAGGGTTAGACAGATCCAGAAGGTAAGTAGACTGAATCCTTCTGTGGGACTGTGGTAGGATTTTACATACCTGGCTTAACAATTAAATAGGATTCAGACAGGATCTTATCTTCAGATATCTGGTCTCCCTCCTTTCCCTCCAGCACAGCTGAATGGAAACACACATTGTAATCACTTTCGCCAGAACACCATGGGTTGTTAAGCAGTCACCACTTTGAAAAGTAGATGATGTCTTGAACCTGCCAAACTACTAATATCCATTTCACTGTACATTACAGACACCTTTGAAATAAAAATCATTACCTCTGTCACTAATGCAGCACTATCAATGCAGAGAAGTGAGTATTGTCCAAAACACTGCAAGTACATCATACAACAAGTACATCATACAACAGCAACAGGTATTGTACAGAATAAGAGCGTATCAAAGACAGGGTGACCATGCACCACCAAATGTATATTTTTCAGCTGCTTACTTTCACAGGAGAAAGGAGGAGTAGCTGGGTTTGGAGTTGCCACACCAAAGAAAGGGAAATGCAATTGCTGATAACTGCAGGGACAGTCTGTGCTCCTGCAAGCCAATTCTGCAAGAAGACGATACTTGAAAACTCAGATCTGACATGGGGTTTTTTTCGGTTTGTTTTTTTTTTTTTTTTAAAAAAAAGGCAAAAAAAAAAAAGGCAAGCTGTAATGAATTTCAAGCATGCTTCAGCTGGAAATTCCACTCTTCTCACACATACCATCTCCATGCAAGCTAAAGAGCATTCACCAGTTTTCCTAAGCTTAGTACATACAACAAGAGGACTACGACTAGGCGAAAAAACCAAACAAACAACTATGAGATGCAATCTATAAAAATGCTTGAGAGATTAGGGTTTCTCCAGATGAATTTTTACTTTTTCTTTTATCACAAGAAAAATAATAAAAAGGAGCTTCTTTGAAGACGACATGCAGGAAGGCTAGATATGTCAGTCATGCACATCCCTCCACTCTCTCTAAAAAGAAGAGTTATGATTTCAAACACATTCCTAGGTACCGCCAGGTGTGAAAACCCCTATAGCCCAGAGCTGCACTGAAAAGGCCATTTCAATTCCATTTATTACTTTCACTGACCAGAGCTGCCACACAGGGAAACAATACAGAGGGAGAGCTCTGGACTTTATTTAAGTTTTCAAACAGAAATACTTATTCAAGTCAGGCTTATGCAGAACTAAAGCTTCACACCGCCTTTAAAATTCAGGTAAGGGGTAACACTTAAGCAACCAGAGTCATCAGATGATAACTTAGCAGCTGTTGGTAACAAGAATAAATCTTGATACTTGGTTATTTAATACACTTTTACATTTCAATAAGCTCCCTCATTTAAGACATGTAATGGGGCCTGTATTTAGTTACAGCAGTGCATGAAACAGCTGTGGAGTAAAACACCACAGCTGGTGCTGAATTCACCTTGTCCAGGACAGGAGAGATCTGTGTAGGCTGCTCTAAGGAGGTGGAGTTTGCTGGAGCTGGACCCTTCTGGTACATGAGCTAGTCTAATCCTTGTGCGCACATCTTCATTTTCCACCACATTACAAAGTGCAGATGTAAGCAAAGACTGCTGGACACCCAGACAAGCCTGGAGATGGCCGAGCTGCTATACGATCTCTTTGCTACCCTCCTTCAATTATCCCATACTTAACCGAAGGCCACTCCTCTTGTCCACCTGAGTAGCACCTAAACAGTCCTTCTGCCTGCCATCCCTGTCCAACTCTTCATTCCTGGAATATCGTTACAGAGTCTGTTCCCTTCATTACAGCAGCATCACATGAAATAATCCTTGAGCAAAGGAGACTTACATGTGTTATATGGAGAGCAAAAATTGGCCCTCCTCCATGATGAAATGCAGTATCTTCTACTACATATTTAGAGGCAGTTCACTGTTCAATTAAAAAAAAAAAAGTAACTTCACAATATAAAAGCAGCAATAAAAATAGTTCCTAAAAAATAAAAGTATTTCTGAACAGAGCAGGAAGTTGTATTTCTAGTGATTTGATACTCATGTCTTCAATCTATGGATATCTCTGAACCATACATATTATACTACCTGGTAGGAGACAACGCTGGAAAGATCAAAACAACAAAAGAATAAACGGTGCCTACCTCTAATAATTTACTTTAAGATAAGGCACAACAGGCTCATGTAACATTTTATAGGAGGACATAGGAGAGTGAGGGACAACAGTGTTCCAAAACCAACTCATTTTCACTGTTAGATATTGCTGACTTTGCCACAGATCATTAAGAAGTTCTTAGACCAAATGAAAAGCAGTCAGAAATAAAATGAGAACAAACAACCCCGGGTTATACTTGACATGAGAAAAATGCACATATTTTTAACCAGATGGTTTTCCTTCTGAGTTATAAGCTTTTATAATATGAAATCATTACTCTGCATTTAAAGTATTACTACTCCTTTGCTTGCACGCGTTTTTAAATTCTAAGAAAACCTAACTGCTGCATCAGCTGCAGCAGAGAATTTCAGGAAATGTCAACCTGTTTATTGACCAGCAGCCCAGAGCTGAAAACCCAATCAACTGTGCCATGGGCTCACGCACACCCAAGGAAGTCAAATATTTGTCAAGATAATTTGCTTCGGCTGGGATGGAGAAAAGAAAGGAAAACAGCCAGGATTATGAAAAAGGCAAAAAGCCATCATTTTGTCCAGAGAAGATGTTAAATTACAGAGCCATAGCCTAGACACAATGTCTCATTAAACCAGTCAGTGGGTAAGGATTCAGAGTACCCTTTTAAGAGTCTCTGGGTATGACATACACCTGTAGTAAGAGCAGATTAGCAGATGGAAGAATCCTAGCTGTAGTAACTTCATTCCTTTCTGAACATGCAGACTTAATCCCTGCCTAAGTCAGAGGTAACACCATAGATTCCCTCCAGCCAACTTTAGGCACTCAAAATACCTACTAAAGAAAGATAACCATGATCTGTGCTAGATAAGGCTTTTACAAAGCTATGAAGCATTAATACCCAAAGTTAAGAGCTCAGTTGCTGAAGGACCTGTTTATAGAGATCTTCAGAAGAATGACTCTGACCTTTAGCAGGCTGGACCACCCTCCCGGGCAACCATGCTCCCACCTCAAGATCCTTGGGAAAGTTTCTAAAATAACCCATATGAATCCAGTTCTAAGGGCACTGGTTTGAAGCATGAACAAAACTAAAACTGAATGCACCTTTTCTCGTTCAGACTCTTTTTAAAATGTTACCAACCAAATCAGCAATATAAAACCATGAGATAGTTACCCATCCTACTTCAACAGTCCACAGGAAAGCAGACAACATCTGTGACTTGATTTCTCTCAAAACAAAGACAGGACATCAGCCCTCATCAAAATGCCATATGGTGGTGCGAACCTACATTTCATGTCTTTCTGAGAACTGGTTTCTCAGAAACAGGGGAGCACAAATGTTTGGCCTTCTAATTCATAGCAAAGAATTATTTTATGAGACATTTCAGTAAATGAGGGTAGCATATCAAATAACGTTTCCAAAAAGTACAAGAACAAGCTGCTATGTATTTTTCAGCAATAATTAACTGACCATCAACTCTGCAGATGCCACTTACTTTCTTTCATATGAGAACTGCTTTATTTCTCGTTCCAATATGCAACAGCCTGACAGAACACAACTGCAAACAGCTTTCTGGATCATTGTCCTTGGACTCAAATACAAGCTGTATTAATGTTCTTTTCCCCAGTGTTAAATGTTTTTGATAGCTAAGAGAAAGGCTCCATAGTGTAAGAGCTAGTTGCTAGATGAGGGCATCCCACTGTGGGCTGTATTTGGCACTTCTTTCCTATAATGTGAAAGCATGACACCCATTAGTATAATTGGGATTTACAAGCCTGCACAATGAAGCAAAACTTATAAAAGACCCAAGAGAGTGAACATAAGCTATCATCAACAGGGGTGAATTTGACGCGTAAGCCATAGTGCTGCTACTAGAGCATTTCTGGTTTTCATGAAAAACAAAATTGTTAGTATTGTTTAGTACTCATATAGCTCATCTATTTTGTGCTTTTATCTCACACTAGTTTTTATAAATAAAAGTGAAAAGCCAAAACAAATAAATTCATCCTAAAACATGATACAGCCATACATTAATAAACAACAACAAAAAAAGTCTTTGAAAGGGAGAAACTGACGGAATAAAACCTGCAGGGAGACAGATGTGCAGGTCTTCATTTCTTCAGCTTTCCTGTTAGCTATTTTAAAGGATCAACCTTATGAATATGGCACCGATTTTCTCTGAACTACACTTGTGAAAGAAATTTTTTAAAAGAGTCTGTTTCTTTTTAATGCTTTTCAAATTGCAATCAAAAGCTGGTAAATCTAAGCCACTGTCCTGCATCTGTCCACTAGAATTTGGCTTCTCTCATGTCCAGACTGAGTTCAAACACAATGGCTTATCTGCGCAAAAAGCTGCCCACATACTGCTGTGTCACTTTAAGTCATAGTGTCCTTGCAATGTCATCCTAATACACTGTAACTACCATATGCCCATTTACATTCATGAACAAGTCATGCCACCTGACTCAAAAGCCAGGACTGGGATTTACAAGTTTCTCCTAGAAGTAACCTCAAGCAAAATGAATAGATGCCCAGGTCAGCAGAGAGGAATAATTAAAGAATTCAGTTAAGGGAGACATCTACCTTGTGTGCATCCTTTCTACCCCTCAGACAGTGATTACAAAGCCAGTGAAACACAAATACAACATACCTATTGGAAATGAAACTACAAATGTAACTCCCGGTCTGTTATTAAATGGTGATGATCAAACTGTTGACACATAGAACACAGCCAGAAAAAGAAAAAAAAAAAAAAAAACCCAAACCCCAAACCAAAAAACAACCACCAAAACCAGAAGTATTTATCAAAATGTTCTTGTTTTGTACATGGGAAGACAGTCCCGCAATGTAGTCGTACTACCTCTACTTCAAAAATAACTAAGGAAGATGTTAAAGAGCAACTCCTAAAGCCTGACACTTTTAAGGCCAGCAAGTTTTGATAACTGGTATCCAAGAGCTCTAAAAGGGAAGCTCAAGAACTGTGTGGGAACTTCACAGTGTTGTTCAATAAATTTTAGAACAAAATAAATTTTCCCAAGAACTGACAAAAGTCAATGCTGGCATAGTATCTACTAAGGGCACACAGCACAACATAGGACATCACAGTCATGTCAGCTTGAGATGATTCAGGGTGAGCAGAAAGGAAAAGAAGGAAGGACAGCTGATATTAACCAGACTAGTAAAGAATTAACAGCAGGAAATACGGCCAAAGCCAACTTTACAAACAACAGATCCAACCTAATGAGATTACAATTTTTACATTTTCTAATCGTATTTCCTAATGAGATTTCAAGTTTGGCCAGTAAAAGATACAGTATGCTTATGACACATTTAGGCTTTGTAAGGCATTTATCTTGGCACATTTTGATGAAGAATTAAGAAAATCAATACTATACACATACCACTGATTCAAAACCTAGCTAATTGAGAGAACTTAAGATACAATTATAAATGAGAAGCCATTCTCAAGTAGGTACATTTCTACCAAAACCCTCCAGAGGTATCAATTTAGCCCCCCTGGCACTGAATATTCTTACAAAGATTTGAAAGTCAACATGAAAACGTTCCTGGTGCCATCTGTAGAGAATACAAAGATTGCGGGAATGCAGCTTTATCAGGAGGACAGGTGACATACACACAACCACCAGAGCCATTTGTAATTTGAGCTCCAGGAAACAGCACAGATTTCCGTACGTTCAAACAAAAAGTCACAGAACAGGGAAATTAAGCCTCAGGAAAAGGCTGTAGTCTGCAAAGCAGCAACTCTGAGACTCTTGGTGTCACTTTAGCGTGGCTGAACAGTAGGTCTTAACAGACCTCTGCAGTCAAAAAGGGTGAATACAATCTTGGGAGACACACAAAAGCATCTCGGTGTCTCTCCTGGCACTGCCATCTATTGCTGCAAGGGCCTGCTTACGTCTCTGCCAGCTCTGCTTTGCCTGAATGATACATTTACTCTACTTTCACCAATACCCAGGCTTCTCTCAGCACAGAAAAGCTTTGCTAGAAACCAGGTACCAGGCTACTATTGCTTTCTTTTTTTCAGAGCTGCCACACCAAATGACAGGAAAAAGCATACACTTCAAAATAAGATGTTGCTACCTACCATCATACTGTAAGCAGTATGATATTTCATATTTTTCTCCATGGTCTTTTTGTCTTCGCTGCCTGTACAGTTAGACCTTTACTTATGGAAGCTGTACTTACTACAGCCTCATTATTCTTCCATCTGCCAGTGCTGATTTGCTCACATCAACAGGTTAGCTTATGTTTCCTCAGAAACAAAGAAAAATACATTTTTCGCTGTGGCACAGTGACTGCCATTGCTTTACCCCTCTCCAGTCTTTTTATTTTGGCAAACCCAATGCAGCATTTATCTTTCTTTGCAAAGGCAAACACCAGCTTCTGAATCAATGACCCAAACTGTTTAAACCTGTTCTCATTATCAGCCCTTCAATTACTATTCATTGACGTGTGTTTCTGAAGTGACACGCATGTAGTATTTTTAGGACGGTGTAGAGTGGGCAGAGTAAGCAGAAGGCACGTGTGGCAGCTCAGGAGAATATCCTATGAGTTTCAAATCACAGTCAAGGTAACACAGTCCTGGAGACATGAACTTGCTGTTTTTCCCAGTAAGCTCAAAAGCATTACCATGCTTTAAGGAACAGCCTACACATAAAACAAACTGCTTGAAAATTAACTTTGATTAGATTCCCAGGGAATTCTTCTGAACTGCCTGCTGCCTTTCTTATGGGCTTGTTATTTCAATAAATATCAGTTGTGGCCTGCTATAGTTTTCTGTATGCAAAAAGATTCTGTTTTCCACCTTAAACTCAACAATAGATATTAGATTAAAAAAAAACCCCAAAAAACACAAAACCAAAAAAACCCAACCCCAGCCATTGTGGATGTGAACTGCATGTTCTGGGTAGGATGCAGTAATCAAAACAGCAAATGGCCTACTCTGATAATGGAAGTGGGGAGTGTGCTGGTCTTACATTCTCATGTGAGACTTCCCATTTCCAGGGTCACACAGGCCTCGTGAACCACAGCAATACAAAACAGTCTGAACTGCAGCAAGCAGCCTTACAGGACTAACATGGAAACACCTTCACTGGTAATCTGCACCCATCACTGCTTCTCACAGCATCAGGATACTACTCCCAGATGTCCCACTTCCTGCTCTGTCCCGTCCCTGGATTCTCCTGTCTGTCTCTTCTAGTTCCTTACAGAGCTTATCAGACACACTTCCTGGCTTCTCTCATTAGTAGTTCCACAGACAAGTAGTTCACTTCCTATGTTCTACTAAGCATCAACTCCAGTTTTAAATGGTACTGAACTATATTTAATAGGGCCAACTGGATACAAACACTACTTCTGCATACAGTTCTTGACAAGAACACATTAAGTAACCCAAGCTACATTGAAAATGCTGGTTATACTCTTCAGTAAAACACTTAGTCAGATGGTAGACTCTGCCATTGTGTGACAGCTGTGTTGTCTAACAATCCTACAAAAATGGAAAAATTACTTAGAAGCACTACATTCTTGCTTCATTATACACAAGAAAATCTGTATCAACGTACAGCCAAAGATCTAAAGTTGCTCTGAGCACAGGAAAACGTTCAGCATCACACTCTAGGGTTTACCCTTTTCTTGGCTGTGCAACAAGAGCAGAATTTGGCCGTTACCTGTGACTGACTTTGGCAAACATTCTTATGACTTTTTATGGCTCAGAAAATGTTGCTTTACTGATGAGAAAAGTCCCTGCTCTTCTCATACTCCAAAACCCCTGGAGATACTATGCCAAACTGCTGATGTACTGCTGCTTAACTAGCCCTTATACAGAGTAAATTCATGTGCAAAACCAAATACTTTGCATTTAAACACTGCCTTTAATTTGTATTTCATAACTGGATTGGGCAGGCAGGGACTGGGCTGATTGAGCAGAGTAGCCAGTTCATGGGAGCCAGGAAACCTGCCAGAGACTGACAAGACTCACCACTGGCTTCTGTCCACAGAGGTGGCCACGAAGACACAGCAAGGTCCCCAGCAGCCGTGGGCTCACCCTGGTGCCCAGCTGTACCTATCACACCTCCATTCCCAGCTCTCATCCCAGCACCTCTTCTCAGCTCTAGAGGGAGCAGTTCAACCCATTTTACAGGTTAAATAGATCTGGCACAGTTAATGAGTCAGAAACAACGCAGTATATTATCTGGGACTACTGCCTCTTTTCCTGCTGTAACCACAGCATGAAACTGCCCCCTGGGTAAATCTTTGCTCTAATAACATGTAATACAGCATGAAGAACTGTGTTACAAGTCAGCCATTAAGTTTACACTGCTGCAGAAGACAGAGCGAGCGCACTTCATTCTTTGACATTATAGTAATACAGAAAACCAGAGGTGGTGTTTGTCTCAGCCTCTGTACAGGACAGATCTGGAAGCACTACCAGAGTATTTTCTGCTGTCCAACACTACGCAGAGCCAAACAATTAGAATTTCTTGTTGTCAGCATCAAGTTCACCTCTCTGCTCTCACCACAGTCCTTGGAACACAAATTAGCCTTTCAGAGATAAAAAAAAAAAAAAGCAGAGATTACAGAGTAAGCACCATGTCTGCTGTCTGACTAAAACATTGCAAGTCTACACAGAAACAAATGCAAGCCAGAAAGTAAATAGTTTAGTGCCTCACATACTTGCCCAGTAACTTCTTAAAGTGAAAGGTGACCCCAAAGCCTTTCCAGGCCTGGCAAACTCTTCAAGGAAATAATTCTCTAAATAGTTAATTTGGCTCCTATGTTGCAGAATTTAGCATGCAAGTACAGGATGCCCAGGCTTCTCTCTCTGCAACTCCAGTGCACTGCGATCACATAACAAACCAATGTAAGAGACATTATCTTATTTCAGCAACAGAGAGCAGTGAATTTGAATCCTCCATGAAACCAACACCAAAAGGACACGTGATAGTACTAGAAACTGTAGTACTATTAAGCCATTTGGACAAAGGGTTAGTGAGCTTCAGGGGACTCTGGGCAGCACCTATAGTCACTCCCAAGTTACTCCGCTCTTGCTGACAAGCAAGGATATGGCCCTGGGAGTCACCAACAAACGATGGTATGCAGTAATTGGAGCCTATCTAATTACAAAAGCCAAAGGCTGTATTCAAAGTAACTTGTCCCCCTCTGTCATCCCCTTCACTCCCTCCTATAACCAAACATTCCTGATACCTCACAAAGGTGCCACAGTATTCTCCTGAAGAGAAAAAAGGATGCCACCAACTGTGGACAGACAAGGGGGTGCCCAGCCTACCTCCAAACCCGTCACCTTCCTCATTTTTGGACTGGAGAGCTCATGTAAGCAGCTCTTCCCAGCTGCAAGCAGGGATCAGAGTAAGTAACAAAAGCCAGAGCAAGCAAGGAACAGAAGAGGTCTGAGATGCACCAAGCACAGCAGTGTATGGCAGATGACAGTCACACCTAAAAGCGGGTATTATGACACAGAATTGCACTCAAAGGAACATGGCTTCAGTATCTTATCCACGAAGGGACAAAAGGGGTCTGGGACAAAAGGGGTCTTATGACAAAGTTATGTGAAGACAGTGATGTTAATTTGCTTTAGACATAATATACTCTAAAGCATGGCTAAAGGATACAAAATACTGTAGCAAGAGCAGTAGGACCAAAGCAAAGGGAAAATTTAAGAGGACCTTTTTCTTGTTTGGTATTTGTAAAAACAATTATGGTGGATTCACGCCCTTTAGTGCATCCTGTCTGAATAGTCCAGCAACCCTCATTGTTCTGTTCAGAAATTGTTCTTTTGGATGAAAATTGGCCAAGAAGATGAGATTGTAAGGAAGGGGGAAAAAAAAAAAAATTCTGAAGCTCTCCCAATTCAGCATCTCCAGAATGCTGATGCTCACAGACATTGCTTTCATCAGCCTGTGCTTGGCCAAGCGTGGCAGAGCATATGACACAATCCCTGCTCCCCAGGGTTTGCGATCTACAGCAGACAGGTATGAAATGTATCTGCATAGGCAGGTTCATCTCAGAACAGGACAAAGAAAGACATTATGAAAACCTCCTAAGCCCTATCTGGAACTCATGCTTGCTACCTCCTTTTCACTGCATCAAATGCCAAAGAGCTTGCTGTTGTGGGCACTGCACCCTTCACATGCCAATGTACTGAGATACTCTCTCCTGCCTTTCTGAGCTAGACACTCTAGTAACCTATCCTTGGTTCTCCTGAAGGAAAGAGGTTGGGCAAAAGTCTGATGAGGACAGGATTATATTTGATCAGGTCCAGAGTGCAGAATCCTCGTGCAAACCCCATCTTCAGGATCCATTTAATTTTCTGTTGCTGTATATCAGTAGTGATCAGTAGAGAAACACTTAACACTAGGGAACAGACATACCTCAGATGGGAAGGCAGACAGGACAGTCTGAAAGAACTTACTTGCAAATACGCTTTTTGCCCAGAACCACATTTTCTGCCACAACCAGCAGGAAAGAGGTTAATGCTATGTCAGACTCCACAGCTGCAATGCTGTGGCATCCACAGCCTACTGCTCATGACTGAAAGGACCAGAGAATTATGCTACAACACCCCTGAAAAGCAGGGCACATTTCAGGTATTTTGCTGTTCTTTTAAAAGGTCTTCAGCCGTTTCTAAAGTTCTGCTGCAGACTCCTTAAATATCTGTGTTCCCAAATAAAGCCACTGGCAAGTGGATGCTCCTGATGCATACCTCTGCGAAGCACTCCCTGACACAAGCCCTACAGGAATACTGCTATGCTCGCTGTCCTTTAGATGTATACACACTGCACTGCCTCAGCTTCTGTATATAACAGATCCCAGACAACTGAACTTTACGGCTGCCAAGATCTTTTCTCTGCGATCAGTTACATGAACACCACCCTCTTGTTTTTCATTTTTTTTTCATTTTCTTAAAGTTCTGTCTCTCCTTTACTACTTCACTCCTCTGTCTTGCTGTATTATCCACAAGTGTGTTAATTTAGCTCATGTTAGGTATCTCACTTGGTTCGGAACTCTTGTGGGTATCTGGGGTGGTTATACTTGGGAAAGTTGCTGCTTTTAATTATTTATATCAATTACACTATCTGGACTCATACCAAATACAAGCACACTGTGCCCTAGAGAATTACCCTCACTTTAGCCTTTATATGCTTAAAAGAAAGATAAGGTTGAAGGCCACTTGTGAAGGAGATAAGCTGTTTATCAATCAGATTTCAAAGTAGTGCTAAAAGGGAATGTCTTGATTCTTGAAATGCCACCCTCAGGTCGGTCCAAGTATGCCTAAATCATCTCCCACAGTTACCTAATCTCTTGTGCTCTGATTTCAAAGTTTATTTACTTTTTCTTAGTTTTCCAGTTCTTCCTAAGAACATCACACCCTGGTTGTTCCAAGAAGAGTCAGTGAATCCTCACAAACCACTCTGGTCTGAGCATCCAAAACAGTACTTGGGCAGCTAGAAACAGTACATGAAGGAAAACTCTAAGTCAACAGACCAGTTGCCAGTTCTCCATCGTATAAACTAAAGCTCACATAAGATTGTAAGACTGACTGAGAGCCAGCGAGACTGGCTCAGCCCAACATCTCTTACCCCCCCATCCTATTTCCCAGAACTGCCAAATGCAGACACCTGGAGAATAGTAAAGTAACACATAATACTTCCGCTATTTCTTTCCCTGCCTTTTCCAAACTGAGTGATGAGAAATGCCTGCTCTATTCTAAGTGATCCTTTAACCACATTTTCCCACATTTTTCTAATCTCTGCTCAACCCTAGGATCTTTTTTCTTTTTTTCCAAGGTAACATCCTGCTAGTAATAAAGTATAAAAGTATAAAAAAACCCAAACTATAAAGTAAGTATATTCAAGTCTTGGTCTTACACATCCAACAGATGAGCTTTTAAAAGCAGAAGTTCTTATTATTTGCTAAATTTATCACTTCACACTCCAGACTATGATACTTGAATTTTCCTGCCTGCAACTCCAAGTCGAACATTATCTGTTTTAGTGATACAACGTCCTCCTCTGTAGTGATGATACTCTTCAGCTTTGCATTTTGAGCGCAGTTCATCACATGTTCCTTATTCTTGTCCCATAAGTATGAATGAAAATTTTAAATAAAAGCGGACTCAGAACAGAGACTTAAGGGACTGTGTGAACAGCCTTACTTCTCTCAATAATTTCCCCTCACTGGATATTCTCCCAATTTATGAAGCCATGCAGTTCAGTAGACTTACTTAAAAACTTTGCTGTGGTATTCAGTTTTATTGGCTTCTTTCTGGAGTACTCCAGAATGAAAGTTGTTACTTTCTTGTCCGGGGCATGTCGTACATCTGTCCCACTACACTGCCACTAGCCCTGCAAGTAGGTTTCTAGCACACCAGGAGGTTTCTGCTGTCTGTTCTACACTGGGGTCTGTTACACACCCTACCACAGTCAAAACACCTCTGCAATCACCAATTACTATCCCCTTGTCCTCAGGGGTTGCATTCAGGTTCCCCTGTACCACTGCCAGATTAGACAAACTGGACAACTATTCTGCAATCTGTCAGGTATTACATCCAGGAGAGCAATGAGCAACCCAGACGAGCCAAGTCAGCCCAGCTCAGCTCCCTTTCTAGTCAATAGATAGGAAACATTGCAGTGCCTAAAGCAAAACTGAGCTCGGCTCACGTCTCAACACCAGACAGAAGAAAGTCAGGTACCACTGACCTGCAACCTGTAACTCCAAGTAACACAGTGCTCTGAAATGCGGAGCTATCATTACACTTGATCAGTGCCAAATACTGGGGAGTAAATGCTACACACAGATAAACACATACTCATCTTGCTACATATAGATCATTAGCTGGCTCAGCTGGACTCAGCTAGGCAGGTAAAAAGGATAAAATCCTGTTCCCAGCTGACTCCTCTCAGTCAGTAACACAGTGGTGCTTCACCAACGGTAGATGTACCATGCAAGTATATAAATTAGCGTCCTGATTTAATTCTACATCAGACAAATAACAGTGAAGAATAATACTCAATTCTCTATGGCATTGCTACAGATCTAACACAGATAAACAGTTCAATCTACTGCCATGATCAGGTTAAACACCTAAGGAGACCTCGCCTTGTAATCAGGTTAAAAAAAAAAAAAAAAGAGGTCCTGAACACACTGGTTGGGATTTAGGGGTTTTGAAGGGGTTTGTGAAGGTTTTCTGCTTTGATTTTTTGGTTTGGTTTTGTTTTTAAATCAGATCAGTCTGATCTCCTGACTTGGACACAGATGGGACCCAAGTGACTTGCTCAGTCACAAAAATAGCCTGTATGAGGGCTAAGAGTCAGGAATGCCAGTGGCAGACTGACAATTCACAAATTCCTGCACTTTACAGAAGTCCATCCACTTTGAGAGTCTGAGCTGTTATGCCTCACATTTTTCTGGTCTGGACTTCTAACTCTGCCAAGACTTAGAATCATAGAGTTGCATGGCTGGCAGATCAACATGTAAGCGGAAACGTATCTCACAGAATCATAGGATCGTTTAGGTTGGAAAAGACCTTTAAGATCATCTAGTCCAACCATTGACCCTACTCTACCAGGTCTGCCACTAAACCATGTCTCTAAGCACCACATCTACACAAGTTTTAAACGCATCTAGGGATGGTGATTCAACCACGTCCCTGGGCAGCCTGCTCCAATGCTTGATGACTCTTTCAGGGAAAAATTTTTTCCTAATGTCCAGCCTAAACCATCCCTGGCGCAACTTGAACCCATTTCCTCTTGTCTTATCGCTAGTTACTTAGGAGAAGAGATCAGCTCCCATCTCACTACAACCTCCTTTCAGGTAGTTGTAGAGAGCAACTAGGTCTCTCCTCACAACCTCCTCTTCTCCAGACTAAACAGTCCTAATTCCCTCAGCCGCTCCTCATAAGACACGTTCTCCAGATGCCTCACCAGCTTTGTTGCCCTTCTCTGGACATGCTCCAGCACCTCAATGTCCCTCCTAGACTGTGGCACCCAAAACTGAACACAGTA
>VYXH01007374.1:27311-40978 GCA_013397275.1 Burhinus bistriatus | reverse complement strand
AAGGCCTTACTAAAGTCCAAGGAGACAACAACCACAGCCTTTCCTTCATCCACCAGGCGGGTCACCTGGTCATAAAAGGAGATCAGGTTGGTCAAACAGGACCTGCCTTTCATGAACCCATGCTGGCTGGGCCTGATCCCCTGGTTGTCCTTCACATGCCGCGTGAGTGCACTCACAGGCTTTGTACCTCACAGCATCTCTGTGTTCTACATCTTGAGCCTTCACACTGTAGTGTCTGGACAAATAGTGACTTTCCACACAAGTGTTAGTTGGGACTTCATAGTTCAAGGAATAGAAATGGGGAAACAGAGAATATTTATCAAAGGATTAAAAACACAACTCAGTTTTGCCAGCTTCAGTGTCCATAAAGAAGCTTGATAGAAACAAACTTGGTTGGTTTATATTTTAAAATATCTAATTGTCATTCAAGATCTTTACGGAACACATTTCTTGAGAAGCATTATGATAATTAACTAGAAAAAATACTATATAAAGCAATATTCACGTCCACAACATGCAGAGACTACACCAAAAGCTGCTCTGCTACCTTGCTGGAAGAAGACATATCCTAATTACAAAAAATGGCCAAAAAGGGAACACAACTGGTTTGGAGATCATGTTCCTTTCCAATGATCAGAACAATTCAGAGCACTCCTACAAAACAACTATGATGGCCTAAAACCTCCTCTGGAGGTGCAGCTGATGATCTGGCATTACATATTTAGTCTCCTTTTCAATGCACAGTTACTTTTTTTTCTGGAAGACAGTGATTAATACTGCAAGCAGGGCTTTGCGGTGTAGTTGTAGTTAATTTATGCTCTCCAGTTTCATTCCCTCCTTAGACTCGAACTGTCTCCCACAGGAGCAATAATGGTCATTTAGCTTTATAACTGTCCTTGGCATCTCTCTCTTGAATTGCTACTGCTCTCAGACTTTTGAACTCTTCTCCAAAGCCAAGTGAAATCCATTTCCTCATTTGAAACAGAACACTTAATTGGATAAACAAGTGGCATGTTGACCCTGTAGCTTAGCTAGCAATAAAATAAGAAACACGCATTTCTCCATGTAAGGAAAAACCTGTACTATTCTAATTTATCCCTTTTTTCTGGGTCTTGGGACTGGGGTCCTACTTTGAAGAAATAGCAGCAGCTTCCTCTGTGCATTTTGATGCAAAAAAGGTTAAATGTACCTGCCATTTTTGACATGTGTCTGCTACCAGGCTGTAATTTAACTAGATTATATAAAGATACATCAAAAACTATACGGAACTACTGGGCCACTCTGAACTTGCATGATGTAAGAATCTGTCAAGGGAAGAAATACAGCTTCTCCATTTGGTTATGAGCTATTAGGAAAAAGGCAATAGCTGTTGTAGAATGTGTAGGCAATGCAGTTCAAATGCTCTGGTGTCATCTATAGACATGGCCAAGACTGTCCTCAAAGGGCCTCATTAAATCTTAATCTGCATTAAACAAAGAGCAACACAGGACATCCAGATTTCATATGGAAAACAAAGCTAGAAAAAAAAAATTTTAAAAGCAATCCTCAAATCTCACGGCAGCAACAGCAGCCAATTCTTGTTTTCTATACCATGCACAGTAACTTTCAAGAGAAGGGTATCTCTATTAACAAATATATATAGGAAAAATACTCGACGTTAGTGAAAAGCCGTTATATACCCTATTCCATAAGAACACAGGAATGGCCAGACTGGATTAAAGTAAAGATCCATTCAACCCTATGGCTGTCATCTGGCACCAGAAAAGAGCAGGTTGTTAAGGAAAGGCTGTACGAACAGTACAAGGACACAATCACTGACCTCCAGATGTTCTGGCAATCTTCCAGTTAGGGATTTCTCGAGTCAAAGGCTGCTTTCTCATCACTTTGCTGGAACTTTCGTCCCTCAGTTGCTCATTTGATCCATTTACTATTATGCCATCCAAGATACCTCATTGCCCACATATTTACCCACCTTCTAAGGTGAATTTCAGTTAGTAATTCAGCCATTTTATATTAATTCCTTTAGAAAAGCACCTTGTCTTAGTAATTTTTTGTTTTTCATTAAATAATGTAGCTTCTCTGCTACAGCCTTGTTTCCTTCAACCACTTTTTTTATTTTCAGTCACACACTTGTTAAGAGAATCTCAGGAAGGCTTCCTGATTCTGAAGCATTTGAAAAAGCTCCCAATTTGTGCACCTTTTGTGCAGCTTTTCTTTAAGACAAATTTTCCTTATGAACCAAGTTCTTTCAGTTATCTTACCAGCTTGCATGTGAATTGTCAATTTTCCCCCCACCTGAACACAATTACTAAATCTGCAAGAACAAAATTTTGTTTTTCCTTTTATTTGCTTTTACGTCTTACTGTTTATTCCCACCAGCTTTTTGCATTTTTCTTTTTTAAAGAATTAAGACAATAATTATGAATTATCACTTGTCTTGAGCTTCCAAGATATCATTAACCAAGTCCCATACAACTTAAATTACCCCACCAGCTTCTTCCTTTTAAGCCTTCATCATTTTTAAGCAGTTTCCCTTTTAGAAGTTAAGCACACCCATAGAGGACGCACGCTAGATCTACAGGATTAGAAATCAGACCTGCAAGCTCCAGCACAAGTGAATAGTTACAAAACATTGCTTGTAATTATAACAGATCTTCGGAGTCCTAGTCTTAGATCCATTAGCTTATTATATTCAGCGAGCGCTAACACAACATAAAGATGTTTTTGACCCTAGCAGAAGGACCCCTGCAGTCCCAGTGTGAAGAAGAAGAGATAATAAAGACTGAGAAACACACCACCGTTTCTTTTTTTTGTTTGTTTTAGTAATGAAATACGATCATTAAAACAAAGCACAGTTTCATCTTTGTATTTCTTTTGCACACCTTAACACAGCAGAAAGACTGGGGAGGGCAAATACTATGTATTTAATACCTGTTTATACAAACATTTAAAGACATAAATAATCTTCCTTGTCAGAATATGACCACAGATGAAAGAAGTGCTCACTGACAGCTATGGTAGTAATAGGCGAGTTGGCTAAAGAAACTTAGCTAGAAGAAAGTGCAAATGAAATACAGCAATTTCAAGGGTAGTTATACTTTGGCAGCTGGTGTATTACGCCATGCTGCATAGCAAGGCAGGGGGAAAATAAAATAAGAACACATCTGTGATGCTGCAAAGTGCAGTTTTATTCCATTCATGATTCCATACTCCACTTAAGATGCCTGAGTACACAGCCACTGACTGAGAAGTGAAGCTACTATGCCAATTTCAATTGCCAAGGTAAAAGAGGGACTACACATAAGACATCGACTTCAGGCATCTGTGAGCAAGATTCACTATGATTATTCACGAATCAAGTTTGGAAGTCCTTTATTTGGAGACATTAAACTTTCCCTTTCCTGAAGGAACAGCAGATTGGAAACCTATACACTCACCCCAGAGAGATGTCCAAATACTTTTTGCCTCCCGTGCCCTCTGTGAGGCAGGCTGCTGGGGTCCACTGGTTTTATTCTACATACTGCTTCGTGTTACACCACACCCAGCTAGTTTGTCAGCCATCTGCCAGCATACTGCACTTTGTTAGAAGTACTTCTTTATATGGCAACTCAGCTAAAGAAAAGTTATATTAAAAAAATCCACCTTATGAGAAAAAGACTTTTTCCCAACCACATGAGATGCAAGACCCAGCTCTATTCATATTAAGTAATATTTTTTTTAGTGTCATACTGGTATATATGACAACACCTGAACTGTCAATCTCCAATGCAGTCCAGAGCAAGGTGCACACATTACAATACCTTCAGATGGAGGTGGAGACCAAAGGAATGACCCATGTTTTGGCCCCCTTGCTTCTCCTGGCTGAAGGACATTCTGAACACACCATGTTTTCTGGCACACAGGGACAGCTGTAGCAGCCCCGTCATGACCTCACCTACCTCCTGTCTGATGCTTCCCACGCCTGGAAAGCAGTTGCAGCAGCATCAAGCACCAGCGTGAGGGTGAGGGAGCATCATGGTTCCTTACTGCTCCACATGGCTGCCCAAACAGATCCAGACACTTAGCTGGCTTCACGCAGCCCTCTCGTACATCAGCGTACTGCAAGAATCAGGTGCACAATGTCTACAGATGCTTGCTCAACCCTCTGTCTTTCATACAAATTTCAGAACTTACAGCCCAGTAGCATATTCATGACCTGAGCAGGAAGGGCTCCAGGCCGTGAAACGATACACAAAGGAGCAGTGAAGGACAGTCACAGCTTATATTCACCAACTACTCTTAATCAAGCTCTTTCTTCATTTAACTACCTGCAAATGGGCAGAGGTGCGAGGGCTCAGAGCAGTCACAGTACTGACATTACTGCAGAGTCAGCAGGACCAAACTGAATTTTAACCTAAATGTACTCAAGTCTGCAACTTCCCCATAGGTGATTATCATTTACATCTCAAGACACAGCCCCTCCAAATCCCTGGCAGTAGTGACAGCACAATGAAAACGCGGCCTTTTAAAAAGGGTTACTAGATTGTCTGGGGCAAACCATGGTATGCTTGACCTAGAACGACTGATGATTTCTGGCTTATTAAAGTAAGAGAGTAACAGTTCTATAGAGAGCAACAGTTCTATAGAGAGCTGCAGACACAATTACCTTTCACTTAAAGGACCTGAGGAAAAGAAATTAGCATAAATCTAGGAAATTACATGCCAGGCTTGTTTGTTTTCAATTTAAGATTATGTTTCTGACTATAAACATTCACAGATAACAATATTCCTCTGCCAATCTTGCAAATACAAATTTGATCCACTGTAGAATGCAAAAATGATTTGTAATGAATAGATTGCCACCACTGTGGAAATCATAAACAATAATTATGCAACATTCAAAACATCAAAGACACTAGAAATATTTGCATGGGTGCACTACAATACCATGTCTGTCATTCAACACTGATGGAAATACAGTCCAAAAGAAAATTCTACCCGTTCAGCTGCCTCTGTACCCACCCCCTGAGTAACAGGCATCTAATCAGGGATTAATTAAACAAATTTTTTGAGATGGGAACAATTGTTCAGGATTTGTTGTTAAATTACCTGGCATTGAGAAATACAAAGCTGAGGACTTTTTCTGTCAATTCCCACCCCCGCTTAAAAAAACCTGCAGATTGAGATAAACTAAAACCATGTAATGAACAGAGACAATTTTTTTCCCAGTAATTTCCATAATTCCAAAACATAAACTGTTTGCTAGCTTTCCTTTTAGGAAGTTACCCAAAACTTCATATTGAGAGGCAAAATCCTAAACAAAGATTTACTTTTGGATCCAACTAAAGTTTCAGTTGAAATTATACTATGTGGGCATGTCGGGAAAAGGGGGGTGCAGGGAAATGGTTTGTTCAGTGATAAAACTCTCTAAACTAAATGTAGTTGATCTGAAGTTACTACAAGTAATTATTCATAGTATACTTTCTGGAAGAGACATTTTTCTCAAGTGGCACAAATGAACTGAAGTGTAATGGACTTCAGTAGGGGTGAAATACTACCTATAATGTCATTCCAGTTCCATAAGTATCCACCAAGGAGATTTGTAGTAATACGAATTATTTATATTTCTCTTGCTAACACAGAAGCATGTTAATTCTTAACAGAGGAGTTTCTGCAAAAAGAAAATAAATTACTTGGCAATTATTTTTTTGCCAAAAATAAATTTGTCCCCCAATAACTAATCCACTATTTGCTTGATCGGATCTAATCATAAAGACAGTTGACCTGACTAGATCTTGATTTATCTATTTAATAAACTCAAACTTGGAGAAAATTTGAGGGAACAGAAAATGAAGGTAAGAACCACAGGTACTAAAAATGAAGAAAAATATTTGCTTGAACTATTAAGTTCCACTGAGCTCCAGAGCTATGGACACGTTAACAATGTTGCAAAAGCACATAAAGAATTTTTTCTTCATGACAGCTTTCCTTATGCTTACATTTTGGATTAAAAAATAGTTTAGAGGCTGTTATACAAAATATAACACAGCTATAAATAGTTATTCAGGAGAGTAAGAACAAAGGACAACCGATGAACTTCAGAGAGCTCTCCTGAGCCTGAGCACCTGCACACGAAGAAGAAAAATGTAGTTCACTGTAGATTAACGAAAATTCATAAAGCATGGCATAGTGAAGGGGAAAAGGTAGCACAGAAATAATCCCAGCCTTTGTGTATTAAAATGATGGGCTCTGGTCTACCTGCTACTGTGCAGAAGTAGGAACCTGAGCTGCCATTCCCATGGGAAAAAAATTTGGAATTATATAACAAGACCATCTCAACAGCTGTCCAAAAAGGCTGAGTGAAGTGTTCAGAATTACCAAGAAACGAAAAAAATAATGAAGAATACACTATGCCACTGAGTAAGCCTCCTCAAACACTGTGCTCAGTGTTTGACTGTTCATTGTCTCCTCCAAGACAACAGCTTCAGGAAGCACCAAATGAAGCTGATAAAAAGCTAGTGAAAAATAAAAGAAGAGACATCTAAATCCATCTTTAAGTGTTATAATTCATAGTAAAGATTCATTTTTCTAGCACCAAGTGACTCAGGGGAGACCAAGAAAGTATGTGAAAAACTAATCCATCAATAGATTCTGAACAGAGAAAACATACCCATATCAAGAAATTTTATCTGAGTTGAAAACAGAAGTAAGGATGAAGAAAGGGGACGTGTCTTACTGCCCTGTTCTTACTCCTCCCTAGATATTTACTTAGTCATTGTTGGACCAAGGATGCTGGATAAAACTAACATTCACCCTATCCACAGTCTGTATTCTTACAATTTTGACCAGATTTAGTCCATGACTGTTCTAGATAAGAAAACAGACAGAGTTAATGTTGCATCCAAATAAACAGATATGAAAGTCTGGACTGAGCATTTAGACTCATCTTTGTTTTAAACATACACATTTAAAAATGGAAAAAGAAAACTTCAAATCAAAAACAGTGTCTGCATGAGCCTTTACTGTGTGCGATAACTACAATGGATTTACATCTACTTTTGGGATTTCCATGCATTAACAAGCCTAAGCAGTTTATTAGGGACTTGCTGTTTGCCATGAGAATTGGAATGCACAATGGATGTGTTTAAACTTAGGCACAAGACAACCAGCTTTTTTTATTACTATTTATTTACTTATTTATTTTTAAAGTTTGCAATTTCATACAAGTCTTTCTCCAGAGCACGCCCTGAAGCCAGTGTGTATGTAAAGTGCATAAATATCCCAGCCTAAATTACTAAATACTTAAATTCTGTTGCAGTATACAAAAGGGTTGGGAAAGTCCATTGTTAAGTGCAAGTTTCTGGAAAAACCCAATACGTTTGGCCATGGCTTGGTAATACCCAATACATACAACAGCACAGAAGCCTTCTCACCACACAGCATGGATCTTAAACCCAGAGCTTTAGCTGCAGTGTGACTGTTCTGCAAAGACAGAGCTACACATAGTTATATAGATTTGCATGTGTGTGCATGCCTGATCTATGTGCATCTATAACTGCGCCCTGATGCTTGACACTGCTCAGGGACTGTGGCTGCTCCTCTCTGGCAGACAGAGAATTGAAGAGGCAGGACCTGATCTTCAGGCCGCTGGTTTTCAGCTGGTGCCAGGAAGCCAGGCTCACACAGCTGTTGCAAAAGTACCACTAGCTCATCTATCCTCTAAGTGCCAGATGTAGACACAGACTATTTGTGTCTGTTGTTCACATCACCCATTGCTGTTCACCACCTTAACATCCTGCCAATGTTTGTCTGCTCACAACAGGAGTAAGACAGGCTTTTCTTGTAATTTTCTTTTTTGTGAACAGCTAGAAAATAAGGCATGCAATTGGCAAGATGTATCCCTACTAATGTCACATTATATGCATCACTGACTGGGTATGTAGGAAAGCTTCAGTTCTTTCCCTCTCTTCTGCTCATTATTAATGGTTACATACAAAGCATGTGCTGTGATGGGCAGCAGGTACAGCACATTGTAAATACGGCAACCAGCACGAACAATTCTGTTTTACTTCCACACCGGACCCTTCCTTTCAGCATCATGAAAACGGATTAAAGAAAAAATGAAGAAGTTCTAGGAACAGCAGAACTACCAAAATTTTGTTTTCCCACAGATTTGATTCTCACATGTGCTCAATTTCCTCACTTAAAGTAATTTTCTCCAATCTCTCCTGAATCCTCCAGCGCTCCTTACTACGAGCTGGGCCAGAGGTAGCACTGCGCCCTGCTCAGTAACAACTTACAGTTGTGCTGAGCCACTGGTCAACCTGCATGTATTCATCCATCACTTCACTGATCAAAAGTTCCACCTTTACCTGCAAAATTCTTAAGAACCTCACAGCTTTGATACCTCCATCTCTCTTTCACTTCGGGCTGAATTTGGCCAACAACTTCCAAAGATACTACAAGAAACAAAGAACATAACATCTTATGAAGTCCACATTGTTAAGAATCAAGGCAAAATAGATGTTATGTGTATTTTTTACTTCTGGGTTCTGAACCCTTAGACCGAAGTCACAATCCCACAGTCTTCCCTCAGTAAACGACACATTTCCTATAAAAAACACCACACTCACGAAATCATGAGTGAAGACTTTCAGAAAAAAAAAAAATTTACACACATACATAGAAGATTCATTAAAAAGACTCATGGAAACTGGAAATATGATTGAACAGCTCTGTACACTAACAATATTGCTAAGTAATTAGCAACTAAGTAGTTATAGAGTTAAACAAGAGAGTAAGATTTCTTAAAACTATATAAAAAAAGAGTCTTTCATATTTTCAAAAAATAGTTATCTTAAAGGAGCATTCTAATCCAGGGTACTGCATTCAAATCAGTTCATACTGACTAATCCTTATTTTAACTTAACCCATCAATGACTGTTCCACTGAAATGTAACAACTACATTATAAAAACTCCAGCCATACCCAGCTTCTGGGCTAACAACTTCATATTGGTTAAAGGTGACAAGGCCAAGACCAGGAACCACAGACACAGCCGGATTCTCATGTATTGAGATCACTGATGAGATTCCTTTGACCTGTCAATTAGAGTATTTTTGCAGACAAAAGACTGGGGGAAGGGAGCTGGCAGATGGATAGTTGAAGTTCAAACACAAAGGAAAGGGATGGATGTTACAGTACTGCAGCAAATACCAGTCAAAATTCAAATGATGAATCTGTTGGGGAAAAAAAAACCAAACCAACAAACAACAAAACAAACACAAAACCACCACCAGACACCTTATCTTTGTATCATCTTGAAAAAAAAAAAACCCAAAACCAAAACACACACAACACAACCACACCACTAGTCAAGCAAGGCGAATGTTCAGGTATTTATTATCCCATGGAGAAAACAGGCAAACCAAGTATGACATATAAGAGAAGCACAGGGAACACTGTATTTACTTTCAGTGTAAATTCTTCTACTTAGAACATTTTCCATACTACTGCCTAAGAGAAGAAATGTACAAGAGATACACAATGGAGTTACTTAGCAGGGCTCTCCTTCTTTACACATGCCAGAACAAACCAAATCACAACATTCAGACTTTGGAAGCTCTGTTATATCCAACCATGGAGCAATTCTGGTCCCCAAGGAAAAGGCTGGCAGCTTGTTTTCATGCCTGGCACTCTCCAAACACCTTATTCCTACATTTTTGTTCCAGCAGATTATCACTAGCTAGACAAACCAAAAGTGACTGCTGTGGAGATGTCACTGACATCTAAATAAGAAGGCACGATTGGCAGATAGGGCCATCTGCCATACTTTCAATCACAAGCAGGACCCACCAAGTACTATAAGGCAGGGGAATGGCAAACAAAGAAGTGAGAGACTCTCTTAGAAGAAGCAAGGAGAGATAAGGGAAGGGGAAGAGACCCTCAGAGAAGAACTTGTGTATTTGTCTCCCAGCACCCTTGTTCCCAGAATGGAATTCATTTATTTGAGGTAGCACAACAGGAACACACTCCAATCCATCTCTTAAAATAACAGCCACCGAAACAGCATGTGTGTCCAAATGTGCTATGGGGCTGTACAATTCCATGTCAGGGATCAGTGCTGAATCCACTTTCAGGTGGTCACAAGCGCAACTGAAGAAAACATTGCATCTCCCCTTCCTTTAAGTGTATTTCTGCACTGCCACATACTTACCCACTTACCATAATCAAAACCCACTTGGATTTGATTTTTTGGCTGCAGGTATACCACAAGGGAGTAGAAAGACGTGGTCATTTTTCTGGGCTATAGGAGTGAATTGTGTAGAACAGTAGCTTTGCAGAACTCCAGTAAATACCTTTAACAACAGATTAACAAACAAATTGCTAATAACTACCAATCTCACAAACTGGGAGATAAAGAAGCAGATAGAAATCCCCATTATAAGCTTAGCAATGTATTTTTTTCTTCCAGTCCTTTAGAACAAAGTATCAGAAAAATGTTTTAAGGTAAAGATTCCTTTATCCCTAAACCTTGTCTAAGGAAAACACTGAGCAGTCTGACATCCTGATTCAGGCTTTCCATATCCATAGGAGAGGAAAGTCTAAACAGCAGTATTATACCACTTTCATACGGCACACTACCACTGAAGTACTGTTACGGTACCTGCGCAGAACTGTTCAGCCTGGGACAGATCATAAGACAATAACATGAGGGTCAGCATGGAAAAGGCATCTCACACTAACTAGAAAAGCTTCTTGGCATGTAGCAGGAGAACAGATATCATGCTGAATTCCCCAAAACCGAACCAAGTCTGCAACAGATAAAATGCCATAGGTGGATTTTATGCTGCATTAAGTGGACAGGGCTAAGAATATAGGCAACACTGTGTAAGTACCAGAGGCTCATTCTTGGCTTCGTATAATGATGATATCCTGCAATAAGGAGAACAGTAACGTTCAAGCAGAATTCAGACATCATTCCATTTTTTGCTGACAAACTTGCCACATGTGTCAGGGCAGACACAGATCTGCCCAGAGAGGACCCACCTGGAGCATCTCCCACCCACTGCCATAAAAAGAGAAATGGTCATACAGCCACCAATTAAACACTCACAGAGGGCTGCCCTGGCTGTGGCATGGCACAAGGGAAGAACTCGGGTTGGGGAAACCTTTCAAAAATCCTGGGCACGTGCAGCTAACTTGACCCAGTTTTCTACATATCGCTAGGGTATGGAGCAGACACCAGGTTTGTTGTGTATATCTGTCACTGCTAAGAAACAGCAGTGTTCTGCAGTTCCAGATTTTGGGAGAGGGAATAAATACACAAACAGTGCTTCGTGACTTTACTGCATTGCTGTTGCCTGGGCAGCAGACAACAACAGCAATTCTTGTAATTGCTGATGCCCATCAGGACAGAGGCCACTCTCTGATCAGCTGGAGACAGCTAAATCACTATCTGTCCACAGTGTTACACAAGGCCCAGTATGGCCAGAAGCCTACCAGATACATGTGTACAGATCATTCTCAATTTCCACACTAATGTTCTTCCATTCTTCTGCCATTTCCGTGCTAATGCTTGTATAGCCTTTGAAGACAAAAGTATTACCAGAAGCAACTGTCGATTGACAGTTCTACACTGTAAACAAGTGTCAAGGAAACAAAGCCTTAATGATGCTCTGCCATCTAAAAATACTATAAACAATGTCTGTGTTACTGATGAATAAAAGAGGACGTTGTTCCTAAAGAAGAGGATAGACTATCAGAGAAAAATTCATGTCTCAGCTCTGCAGGACTCAGTGCATAAACCTAGAGTATTCATTCAACTTCACTGAGCTTTGCTCCCTCCCAGCCCCACTGAGGGGACAGGACGGCACTACTGCTGCGACACAAGGGATCTCAGGACTAACACACAACTGAGAATTAAGGCATTAGTATTTGGCAAAGTTCTTTATAATCTTTTGCAGAAAGGCACTATTAGAAGTGTGCCCTGAATAGCCTGCCAAGACAAACGCAAATATTATATTTGATAGGACAGGAGAAAATGGCCTCAAGTTAGACCGGGGCGGGGGGGGGGGGGGGGGCAGTGGAGGGTGTTAGATTGGATATTAGGAAAAATTTCTTCACTGAAAGGGTTATCAAATATCGGAGCAAGCTGACCAGGGAAGTGGTGGAATCACCATCCCTGGAGATATTTAAAAGACAGGCAGACATGGTGCTTAGGGACACGGTTTAGTGGTGGTTTTGGCAGTATTAGGTTGATGGTTGGACTTGATCTTAAAGGTGCCTTCCAACCTAGATGATACTATGATTCTATGATTATTTCCACTGAGCGACAAAAATTAAACTATTTTCTCCCTTCACTTCCTCCTGGAAACTTTCCTGTACCTAAGAGATTTCATGTCTGCTTTCTTCCCAAGTGCCACAGTTTGATCCATTTCTGGTGCTCCAGTAGTGACCTCCTCTCTGGGGTTTCCTCCTCCAGCTGTGACCCAAAATCAACAGCAAGGTCTGCCCCACTCTTCCCACATTAACACAGTCTCATGCACTATTCTACAAGACGCAGAAATGCAAAAGACTTAACTAGACAACTGACCCAGAGAAAAATAGAGCTTACAGTGTCATGTTCTTCAACCTGTTAAGAAGGTCATGACCTATTTAGCACGAAAGGGAAACAAGGATATCACAAGGTATTAGAAAAAAATGGATTTGGAAATGAAAACTTAGTTCCTCCAGAGCTCTGCTGGTTTGTCATCTTTATCCTCTTGTCCAATTCTGCTCAAATCCTAGCCATTTGTTTCCAAATATATATTTCTGAAAAGAGAGATATGTTTACATTTTTAAATATGAACAATGTCATATAATGACTGTCCCCACCCATTCCTGTATCTCAAATCTGTCACACTGCTACACCCCTTGCAGGCCATTTTAGGAACACAGAAATACACAGGAAAATGAATTTGTAAGAAACAAGCGTACTTTGTGTTCAAAACAACTAAGGAAATGCTGCAATTCCTAGGTATGATGACATTCTAGATGCAAAAGCAATATACTGTCAACCTGGAGAAGCGCTACTGGCAAAAAGCTGTTTCTCACATTTTCACAGAATCACAGGGGTTGGAAGGGACCGCTGGAGTTCATCTAGGCCAACCCCTCTGCCGGAGCAGGGACACCAACAGCAGATTGCACAGGATGGCATCCAGGCAAGTTTTGAATGTCTCCAGAGTTAGAGACTCCACCACCTCTCTGGGCAGCCTGTTCCAGTGCTCTGCCACCCTCAAAGTAAACAAGTTCCTCCTCATGTTTAGGTGCAACTTCCTGTGGTCAAGTTTGTGCCCATTACCTCTTGTCCTGTCACTGGGCACCACTGAAAAAAGACTGGTCCCATCCTCCCGGCACCTTCCCTTTAAGTATTTATAAGCATTGATGAGATCCCCTCTGAGTCTTCTCTTCTCCAGACTAAAAAGACCCAGGTCCCTCAGCCTTTCCTCATAAGAAAGATGTTCCAGCCCCCTAATCATCTTTGTAGCCCTCTGCTGTACCCTCTCCAGCAGTTCCCTGTCCTTCGTGAACTGGACACAGTACTCCAGGTGCAGCCTCACCAGGGCAGAGGAGATGGGGAGGATAACCTCCTGTGACCTGCTTGCCACACTCTTCTTGATGCACCCCAGGATGCCATTGGCCTTCTT
>VYXH01007374.1:10609-25188 GCA_013397275.1 Burhinus bistriatus | reverse complement strand
GAAAAAAAGCAGAAGCAGAAATAGCCATTGTGCTGAAGAGCAAAAAAATTGGGGATATCCAGGATGGAAATAATTTACCACAAGCTCAGGAAGCAGCAGACCACCACAAACAGTTTCAAAAACATCAGGTTTTTATCCTGAAAAGCAGATTGCATTTCTCAATGCTGGCAAAACTATTAATTAGTAAGTGTTTTCATATGACATGGGATCTTTTGGAAAACTTCCAGGAGAAAGGCATGCTAAACCACCTTTCCCCAGCTTGTGGCGTTCAGAGGAATTAAGTGATTCAGACCCAAATCTTACTGCAACCTCTTCAGACTCCAAAAATCACCACATCAAAACCATCATGTTTCTCCCCAGATGTCACTTTCAACCTGAATTAATGTATGATTCGTATCTTCAAAGTTTCAGTTTTGGATGGGGGGGAGGGGAATGCAACCAAACCACGACAGTATTTTTTTGATGCAAGTGTTTTGTCAAAAAGAAAGAATCCCCAAGCCTGTATTTTAACAAACATTGTTTCACAATTCTCCAAATCAAAGTAAACCTCAAAAAGTTTATAATACAAATGAAAGGATCACTTTGAAGGATATTACCAAGCTGAATTTAAAATGTAATTTGAGTACTTTTTTTTTTAATCTTTGTTACAGACTAAATACTTCAGAAGGCATAATGAAGACCTAGCACCTCATTTTCAAGTTCTCATCCTAATGAAAACTAACAAAGACATTCTGGTAAAGCACAAGACAAAGCAACCAAGGGAACTATTTGTATCATCATATATTCTTTTCCTTACTGACCCTGTATGACCATAACATGTTTCAGGGAAATTTTGCTAAGTTGCTCCCCATCGGAAGAATTACTTAGAAAATTCCTGATCTTCATGCCTGTGAGACTGAAGCTTCTAACCCCAAGCAATAATCTGTTTTTCCAGGTAACGTGCCAAAAGCATTATAAGCACTTGTGTAAGATTCCTAAGTTTCCCATATCAGAGCTGTCTTCACGTTACTTTTTGTACATTGCCAGGAAACTTCTGTAACCCACTGACTTTCCAGATCTTCTGAAAGCTTCCTGCTTCTCAATAGCAAGGAACATAGTTCGATATTGACAGGCTGGCAGGGAAAGGATGTACTTTACAGACACTCACCTTGGTGCTGAGTTCAGGCTCAAGAGCGAAACGTCAGTCCCGAGCCTGTTGCAGACTGAGATGTGTTGTCCGAAACACATCAGTGCACTATTCTATACACTTCCAAATACTATCATTTGTCACTCAAGGATCAAGGTGCTACAGTACATGCACGTGCACACACTTCTTCACCTCTGCCCGCACACTCCACAAACCCTTTGTGTTTTTCCTCTCAGATTATATGTGCCATTTTACCCAGCTCCCTACAGCAACCCCTTCACATTCAAGCAGTTTGTCTCTTCTTCCCCTCCTTGACAAGTCAGGTTCAGCCTTATCATCTAGAAGTAGAAACCTAAGTTGTGGTAGTGCTAAAAAAGAAAGCACAGCAAAAATAAGGTTTCCACCTCCTTGTCTCAGTCTGAACCACAAGCTATCGAGAAATGTAAGACTTTAAGCTCCAGTCTCAGAAGTGCTCTTTTGAATGAAGGATGCCTAGAAGTGCTTCAGGTTTGAATTTAAAGCTCTAGCTAAGGTTGCATCTACCCTACCATTTATTTCTGAAGTTGCAGTGCAGTTCTGAAGCAAATCTCCCAGTTTTCTCAGCCTACCCTCAACTGGTTTGATTTGCAGAGCAGTTTCGGTGCACCTAAGCTACATTCCTTTTAGAGAAAACTAAAACAGAAGCTCAAATCCAGATGCATACCAAAGGCACTCCAACTACTAATGGGATCAAAGCAATGACTGGATATTTGGATGCCTTCAAGCCATATGAATGATAAGAGATGTTCAGTCCCGACCACCAGAAAAAAAATGTAGCAAAAATAAACCTCGAGGGGCCTCAGCATCAACTTCTGACCTGATTCTCTCTTCCAAAATCCACATGAGATCCATAGTATTCTTTCAGAGCATTCTGTCAGTAAGGTATCAGATCGGCTCATCCAGTTTCTTACCAGACATACTCATATACCAATGCTCTAGCTCAGTTCTAATGACACCAAAATTAGCCCAGAACCCCAGTAAAGGTCACAACACTTACCAGGCCATTGCACGTGCTGATCGCTGCTGTCCCGCTCCCAGAACCTGGCTGCAACACTGTGCCAATGAAGTGGCAAGGAACTCCCGAGCGAGTTGCAATCTTCGCACTAGTGTGGTTGCCACGTCTCCTTTCTACTATGTAGTTATGGGAAAGAAATCCCAGGTGGACAGTCAAGTTAAAAAACAGATCCTTCTCCTCGTGGTTAATTTTGTAATACACATTTTCTTTTTTACTGAGATGTCTCTTCTTCCTCGTGTTTGAGATGTGATGGTGTAAATTAAAAGAAAGAAAATGCCCGCTTGCATCTACTCTTGCTGGATCAACAACGTGGTATTCTGGCAATGTCTTGATAAATTGCTCTGAGAGGAGGGGGAAAAAAAAAGAAGCAAAACTAGGGTGAGTGCTAGCCTGGTCAGATCTCACATGATTTAAAGGGAAACTCAAAAGTGACAGCAATTCAACACACCATAATACTGACACAAAGGCAGGCAGTGCATAGACCACCATTCAATACAATCCTCATTTGGGCTTTCTACCCTGCCATTATAACACTCAATTTAGAAGCTAAACATTCTTCTTTACAAATATTTTGCCACAATTGATATAAAGGATTGACTGTTGCTCACACACACACCCCTTCCCAATCCCACAAAAGCTGAGAACCCTCTCTGTCCTAAGTCCCCAGCACACGATGCTCTGATCAAGGAGATCACACTCACACATCCAGAAAGCTGAGCACCTAAAGTCTTACAAATACACATGGGTGAGGAGAACGCTGCTACTTGACTTGATAGGCTGTAGCAACAGCATCTCAGTAGCATCAACTTAAGCAGATGTTGCAGCAGATGAGGGAATTTTAAAGAAGGGTTTGAAAGGGAATGAAGTAACTGTGCCCTTTAGTATAAGGGGTTCCAACCAGCGTAACAGTGGACAACCTTATCACTTGTCAGGATCTAGCAGGAGAAGAAAGCGTTACTGGCATTCTTGCCTCCTACTATGACAGCGGAAAAAAACACCACCTGTTCCCAATTTTTTTTTTTTTTTAAATTAGTGTGAAACTCAAAAGCCCAAGCAAATAACATAAATCCACATAAAACACAGTCCCTAAGAACTCATACCCTAAGGGCCAAATCTTCCACTGGCATACTTGACTTCAGCCCAAGAAATGGCAGTCTGAACATATTTCATTGAAAAGAAATTGTGAGGACACATGTCATTCCAATTCCTCTTTCCCCAAGGCTGTTCTTCAATCCCAAAGTCCCAGCCACTTACACATGAAGTGATTACACCTCATTCATTAATTAAGCTGGTTAACAAAGCAATTAGCCTGCTCCAGGGACTTCCAGAGCAATTTACTCCTCCCTAAGTAAGACAATCCTTCTAGAGACATTTCTCTCTCCACTGCCTGCACCTTCAAAGTCACACAGGATAAATCATGCTGAGACAGATAGCTGTCTGGATTCATCCCCTTCGGGAAGGAACATATCTCCTTTGTCCTCATTAGGTGCAGTATGAGACATAGCTGCTCGCGTTTCCTCAGACCATGGACCCCTCAAGACATGTGCACTGAAATGCTCTCAATTGAAAAAAAAACCAAAACAAAACACACAAAACCCTCCATTCCCAGCACATACACAAAACTACATGAGAAGTTTGGCCTTGTCTGAGTAGCACCTTTATTTCATAAGCAAACTTATTCTTATACACAACAGATTTCTTTGTACACAAGCCCTCCCACCAGCCGACAATGACTTTGTGCCTTTGTAGGACAAGCCACAGCAGTGGGCTTGTAGATCTCCACAGCGGCAGGTCTTGACAACACAGAGACTAGCACCTACCACAAGTTCTGAGAGACATCTCCTGCCCTTGTCCACATAAGCCCAGTGGGGACTGAGACATTGAAAACTCAGTTCACACCTTCATCCCTGCAGTTTGCATAGCCTGTAGGTAGCACAAAAGGTGCCAGCTGCCTGACAATCAAGCAGCTGAAGCTAAACCGAGGTCCCCCCTTCCTCACACTCCAGAGCAAAGCAAAAAATGGGCAGGGAGAAGAGAGGGGAAACACCCAAAAATATAGCTTACCTGCAGAAGTTGAATTGTAAGACTTCTGGGAAGTGCCATATCCCATACTGTGCTAGCAAAGACAGGCTAACAGAGAATGCTGCAAGACCAGACCCCCATTTCTACGGTTTTCAGCACAACTCATGAGATAATCAAATTAAATGCCTGAAGGAAAACTTACTCATTTGCTGTCACTGTGCAATTTGCCTCTGCTTGATGTCTTGAGCTTAATTTGTTGTGGCTTAACTGTTAAGCTCTGTGCAAGACCAAAGACTTGTGGTTTTGCACTTCAAATTATTCAAGGAAGTTTTTTATTTCATCACTACAGTAATTAATGTGTAGAGGTTAAGGCAAATTAGACATCATCATCAGTAAAAGGGAAAATAATGCCTAAGCATCTGGTAGCAACAGGATTATCAAAGCAAAGAAGTATAACTTCTTCCACCCACTCCTTAAATACTCATTTATGAATGCTAGTCACTGGAGAGGGGAATTATATTACAGTATATGATTATTGCAGCATAACTGCAGAAATGAATTATTTAAAAGTTTTCAAAAGACTGGAGGGAGTAAGATTACAACACAACAAAGTTGAACAAGATGAGGCTAAAGGGATTTCTGCAAGTAATCATTATCAGTTTTGTCTAGGCTGTTGGGTAGAGGTTAGCAAAGACAATCCTACCAATAACAGAACAATTTACTGAGCTCCACATTAAGCCTAACATACCGCTTGACCCTTCTAGCTGGAGAAGAGTCTAAAACGAGGACAGGAGGTACAATGTTGCTGATACCTCTCTGCCCTGCTAGGAAATAATAACATGTAACTAGAAAGCAGAAGCAACAAACAGAATAACTTAATACATGCAACCCAGACTGCACAAGAATGAGGGTTCTATTCTCCAACACTGCCTCAGTTTTCCTAAAGTAATAATTAATTCATGTTAAAACATCACAGGTTCCCATAAAACTTAGTGCCAGCAAACATGAAATGGAGAGAATCTATCCCAGTGCCACTGACAAGGCTTGGGGCTGGCATGTCACAGCGTCCTCCTTGGCCACCTAGAATACTCTCCACTCCAGGAAAGCCCTGCCTGTTGAGTGGCACTGCTCAGGATGTATAGGCCAGGAAAGGGAAGACTTCCCTGGGCGGCTTGTGTAGCTCCAGAGAATGCTCTGTCTTTCCACAACTGCAGCCTGAGCATGCCGGCTTGCATCAGTGCCGCAAGACCAAAACATCACACTGAGCAGGACACGTTCAAGTCAGTACTTTGCCTTGCAATCACAGTGTTTGCACAGGCCCTTCTGGGCATATGGGGCGCGCAACGTTCAGGCCCTTCATGCTTGTTTGACAAGTCTAAGAATTGTTTAAGTTGTTGGAGAAACCTTCCCTGCAGACCCTCCAAATTCTGCATCACTGAAAATACTTGTTCAAAACCACTGCTGTCTGTTCTCCTCCTCTGTGGCTTCAAACTAACCACACCTGGCAGAGAACTGCCTATATTAAGAATGGCTATACACAAAGTGAAAAAACTAGGATAAAGAGAAAAACATACACAGTCTGTCACACACGACAGGAAATACACGATTTCTTTTAGACAGATAAATGTTTTCTGACAAAATTCCTTTAAGATGTGACACATCATCATTTGCCATTGTTTCATCTCCATCTTTGTAGTTAATCTACATCTGCCACTCAGACCCTCTGGCTTCTTTTCAAACAACTCCCTGGGATAGGAAATAGCACTGCTCATCTCGGGAGGAAGCATCTTCCTGAGCCAAAGAAAAGCTCTGTACCCAGAAGACACCCCGAGCTGCGAAGCCCCATGGCAGGGAGCAGGCCTCAACGTTCAGCAGGGGCATCCTTAACTGCTGTTCTATCCACCACACTCATTGTGGAGGTAGAGGGAGCACAACACTTAACGTCACTTCAGCTATGCGAGACACAAATTTTAGTCCTTCACACTTAGCACTGCATTGAATCTTGCTTTGCAAAAAATTAGCCAAATTTTGAACTGTCCCTTTACACAAAGCTATTTGCAAACTCTTGGAAAAGGCTAGGTTTTTCATGCCTAGAAAGTTAAATTAATTCTACATTTTAAATGCTTGACAATTAAACAGCTACTACATGCTAACACAGCCATCCCAGTTCTGTCCCATGCAGAGTCACAGAAATGCAACGATTGTTTGCATTCACTTTAAACGAATCCAGCAGGAACTAACTTCAGGATAATTGTTCACTTTTCAGCCAACTTATTTAACCACTTTTCCTTTCCACGATCTCTGAGGGGCACAGAAGACCCTCTCCTCTGTGTTGAAGCTCTCTCACTGACAGCACCACAGCTGTTGATTGCATCAGGAAGGTTTTCAGGAAGCAAAATTTCCTCCTACACTTTCGGGTCTTCTACCACCAGGCAGAGTCTTCCAGCTAATCATAATTTTCCTCTCGTGGGAGCTGCTTCTCTTATTTTCCATATAGCAGGCAAAAGGATAAAATTCCAGAGTCTCATTCCCCCAGCGAGGTGTGCCACCAGCACCAACCGGGGAGATGAAGTTACTCCACCTGGGGGAGCAGCCTCAAGAGACTCATCCCTCTTAATTTACTGTCCTTAACGAATATGAACAACTCACAGCAGGGTTTATATCCTGCCAACACCAATCCTTCTGTAGTTTGTGCTGCTGCAGTACAGAAGCCATCATTTGTTTTAAAAAACATAAATAATCAGGACGCTAGACTTTTTCAGCTTAGTGATACTAAACTATACCGGTATTTAGGGAGCTGCCTCTTCGCGAGGAAGACGAGCAAAAAAGCAAGCCTTAGAAATGCTTTCACTTACACGGTGCAACTCAATGACCTCCAAAAACCACCCGGCAGGCACAGCCAGAGCCGTGTGCTCTCACCGTACAGCCCGGAGCAGCCAGCCCCGGGAGGCGCGGAGGGCAGCGCTGCCGGCTCCCGACCCGGCAAGAGCCCGGGCAGTAACGCTCACACTGAACCGGCGGCCGGAACAGCGCGGCCCGCCGCCTCTCCTGCCCGAGCAGCCCCACGCAGCCGGCGCTCGACCGGCTGGAAGCACACCCGCGGGGAGACGGCGGCGGGAAACCGCTCTGCCTCACGCCGTGCCCGGGCAACTCCCCGCACCCCGACCCGCCCGCCAACACCGACCTTGCCTCTCGTCGGGGAAGAGCGAGCTGCCGGCCGGCGAGGCCCTGCCCAGGCAGGGCGCTTGGGCGTGAAGGACGAGGAGCCAGAAGGAGACGTGTGCCGCCCGGCTCCACGGGACGCATGGCATGGTGCGGACGGGGAGCTGCGAGCGGGGCGCCGCGACCCCCGACGCCTAGCCGGGCCGCGGCATGGCAGCGGCGGAGCGGCCTCCCGGCGCCGCCCGGACACAGGCGCCGCTCCACAGAAGGGCTGCGCGGGGCCGTCCCGGTGTCTGGTTTCTGCCGGCGGAGGAAGGAGGGCNCTTGTGGCGAAAGTTCTCGAAGCACGCGGGTGTTTAACGCGTTTTCCGCCATTTCCCGCCGCCGCAGCAGCGAGGGACGGTGGGGGCCTTTCCCTGCCTGAGGTGCCCGGAGGGTGAGCATGAGCCCCGCTGTTCCTGGGTTTTAACAGTGTGCTGCCACGTTGGCGTTACTTCTCAATGTCCTGCCTTCGTAGGGAAAGTTTCTAATGGCCTTGGTGCCTGTATTTTTAAGTGTGTGCCGTGTACCCTCTGCCAAGGACCCCCTCACGCGGCCTCTGCCAAGGTTAATGCCCGACCGCTGCTCCCCAGGTGCCACAGGTGGGTGCCCAGGGCACAGCTTCGGTGCCATCCTGTCCTTGAGGCCTGGGTGGAGTTCCTTGTCCGTTTCGATAGCCCTCTGCTTAAGATTGACTGTACCATGTGTTTCTTGGATAGTTTCGTGGCAATCTGTGCTTAATTACGCCTGTTCCTCTGCTCAAACTTTCCCACAGGCAACTGGCTGCAGCAATTCAGCTGCCTTAACTGCCAGAACTGTGAACCTCAAACTCCAGAGAATGAAAATGCAAGAAAGAGTTAAAATTCCAAGGATTTCTAAATCCGACACAAATGTGGCTTCTCCCAGGCTCGAGACATGATAACTCTGGAAACAGAACATGTTTATTAAAGAGCGATATTTGATTTATGAGTCATAATATGCTCTCTTCTAGCTAATGGAATCACACAGACTACACAAAAGAAGATGAATTTATGTAATATTTGATGTCCAACAACACTTGCCAAGAGGAGATTTGTTCATTACAAGGTATTTATTTTAATATAGCAGTCTAGATATGCTGCGTATGAGTAACATTATCTCACCTGTTACAGCAACAAGTTTCCAGGTGGGCTTGTCATGAGGATTTTTTGAATAGTCTAGTCATATAGTGGGCACTAGACTGTTTTGTGACATTAGATATTGTAGCCTGCTTAGCTCTTTATCAGTATTTCCCTGAAATTAATTTAAAGCTGTGTCACCCAAAATTGGTATAATTTTCTATAATACTTAACATTTTAAAAACACTTGACGATTGCTGCATAGAACAAGCTACACAATTTGACGTGAATATTTTTAAATAATTACATTGAAGAATAAGGAAGTACCTACAGTAAATGGAATAAAAAGGAAAAGGACTGTAAAATGAGAAGAACAAGCTGGGAGTGTTGGAAAGAAGGGGTGAAAGTTCAAGGAATGGGTGTATGTTTACAAAGTACTGGTTTAACAAACTTCTTGAAGGCAATCAGAAAAACAGCTCTTCTGTGAGAGGCATTTAACTATTTGCTTCAATTTCCAGTCATCTTTTTGGGTAGGTGTTCATTGTGTCTGATGTGAGGCAACTAATATTTCATGCATGATTCCATCTTAGTTTCTTCCTCAGCAGGAAAAGTTAATTCTCGTTGGTTATCATTCTCTCCAAGCATAAGATGTTTTTCCTTCTGCCCTTTTGCGAGACTACGGTTTCTCATTCTGAACTAACTCTTTCAACCTGTTATTCCTGCCTGTTTTCTTCTGTGTTATCCCTTCTGCAGAGAGCATCACACAAGAGAAAGACAAAAGTCAGGAAATTATGAAGAAATAAAAGCTTTAGGAACTGAAGAGGGTTTGTGGGAATGTGGGTGTTTTGTTTTGATTTGATTTTTTTTTTAAAATGACCAAAAATTGTAGATGCAGAAGTCATACAGAGTGGAGAAAGAGAACTGTGGGAATCTGATCCGAAATATCTATAATTCCCTGGGCTTTGTGCCAATGTGCGCATACACAGAAGAAATGATTCACTGGGTGTAATGTCAGAAAATACTCTGGGGGACAGTAGGGTTCCTGCTTAAGGGATGCTGTGGCTGTAGCTGACTCAGTCATATACAGTTAAAATGTGAAGCAATGGCACAAGTAGAAAGCACTTTCCTGCTGTGAGGACATACTGAGGCCAGCTATTTAAGTGAATAGAATTTATGGCACTGTTGTCTTCTCAGTACAGACCAGATTTAGGAGAGCATTTATGGGCTATTAAAATAAGTTGCCTATATATTAAACCATTTGGTCAGCCGCAAAGAATTGTAAAAGTCTAATGATAAGGAATTAATTAGTGGTTTCCTATTCCAAAAGAGACATAACCTGAGGTTTTGGAGACTTTTGTGAATTAAGGGCATTTTTTTTTTTATAACACAACCTCAATTATAAAAAGAAAATGAAGACAATACAATACAATCAGTTGTGTTCTTATGACAGCAAAGGTACACCAGTTCAGTAAATGCAGCTCAACACAGAAAACCCTGTCCAGTTATTGAAAGGAGGTCAGAAAAAACCAAGGTATGTGATCAAGAGACACAGTCAATCCTGGACTGACAATCCAGGCAGAATCAATATCTGGATTCTTTTAAATTTAAGTGGACTTCCAGGACAGCAGTAGAAGAAATGTGTGTATAGGAATTTATATGTTTGTGTGAATGTGTACAGAGTGACAGAAAAGCAGAGATTATGAGCAGTGAGGAAGTGCAACATAAATTAGATATCTGATGTTGAGGAGTTGCTAGAAAATGAAGCCCAACTGAAGACAGGAAATTTTGCTTTACTAGGAATGAGATTCTCCTGCCCAAAGTTTGAAGATCTAAAAGGCATCTAATATATGCTTGCTTGTCTGCTCCCCCAGTCAGTAGGGAGGGAAGATACCTCTGGAGGATAACGCATCCCTTTCTGTCACATACAAGGTGAAACACTGTCCAGGCCTGATGAACTATTAACTACACGAGCAGCTTAACAATTTGCCTCGACTAGAAATGTTAAGAAGATGAATCACACATGATGTAGTGGGCCATGTTAAAGGTACTGAGTATTAGCAGAGGGATGAACTGAAAGAGTATGACTCTGAATCCCAAAGACTCTGGAGTTTGCTGGGTAATTATTGTGCCTCCATTGATGTTTTTTCTGAGACAGATTTAGATGGAAGTCTGTGAGTATTTTTTGTTGTTGTTGTTATTCCCTCTTTCTCATTTAGAGATGCAGCCTCTTAACACAGCTAACTATTGGTAGTTGAATCAGAGACACTGTTGGATCTCTCAACTTCCATTTCAATTACAGTCTTTTAAGATTTTTGGAATTTCATAAGTTATTCATGCAAAGAAATGTTTGCTGACATTCCACTTATGGTATGTCTGCTGGCAGATTCAAGTAGCAGAATAAAGCAAACTCTGAAGTAATCAGTGATTCTATTACATGAAATTTTTTGGGATGCTCACGTTCAGATTCCTCATCAGTGTTCAAACATGGATTATTATTTGTAATTGGTGAGCTAATTCACAAAATTACAATTTTGTACTTGGACTATGTGAATTTAAAAGCTCATTTGGTCTTACTAACCATATTAACAGTTTTAAAGCATGTTTCTGGAGCAACAGATCACTTTGAAATTAACTTTTTATGAAAATTAGTGCCAGGAAAATATGTTCTCAGTTATCTACCTAGAAAGCAAATGAGGATAGGACATGAACATGATTGAAGTATTTTTTTTTTAAATTAAAATTTATATCTATATTCAAATAATACTTTCTGGAGAATATGTCTGTGGTCCATGAAGCATACCAATGGCAGCATGATTGTTGTGTTACCTAAATGAGATTTTGTACTGAAAACCTGTATACATTTCTTTCTACAGTTTTAAGAAAAGAATTGCCATGAAAATCTTCCCATGGTGGATATGCACAAAGTCACACCAAAACTTCATTCTCAGGATGGAGAAAGTAGAGTTGTAAAATACAGCTCAAAATGTAACTGTTAGTAGTTATTGTCTGAGTTTGGTTGAAAGCATGAGATTGTAGCCCTGAGCTCATAAAAAGCCAAAGGGAGACCATATGGGTTCCAGAAATTAGAACTGAGAAAATAAACTAAAAAGAAATGTCCCTTTTTTGCTATTTCCCTTTCCTTCTCCTGCTCCAAAATTTTGTTTTAATGAGAAGAAAATGCCATAAAAAGAATTATTCATAAAACAGAATTCTATGGCAAGAATGCAGCATTTATGAATAATATAAAGCCCATTTAAGTAACATATTAATAACACTTTTTAATGAATTCTGTTCAAGAGCTTTCATCTACTCATAGCTACAGTATGTCAAATAGAAAAAGATAAAAAAATCATTTGCTGTTACAAAAA
Organism: Burhinus bistriatus; assembly: GCA_013397275.1. Lineage (NCBI taxonomy): Eukaryota > Metazoa > Chordata > Aves > Charadriiformes > Burhinidae > Burhinus > Burhinus bistriatus. The sequence continues at coordinate 13,320 of VYXH01007374.1, read as the reverse complement.
TGCCCCGAGAAGTGGTTCTATGGTTCTGTATTTAAAATAGCGATACGTTCAATATTTCAAAAATCTGCTTTAAGCTACAAAAATGACTTTCATATTGAAAACAGAATCCCATCACCCTTGCCAAAACATTTCAGAACAGCGTGCAGCTGGTTCAGTCGCTATCGTAATCATGATCAATCTTTCGTTTGTGTATGAGGTCTGTAAAGGAAGTGAAAAATGATAGGGATCCTTCAGTGTAAATTGTAGGAAAATTATCATTTTCAGCAAATGTTTATTTGGCATATTCATCAGAAACATTTTTAAAGGCTATTTGAGAAATACTTGCAGGGACGCTTTTCTCTCTGATACAATACAGTCAAAATCAATGGGCAGTTTCTGTTGGTCTGAACTGGTTCAAACTTTTTAAGTTTACTGTACAGATTGATGATATCTGAAGGCAAACTAGCAACCTTAGCCCCATGGATTATTTTAGCATAGTACTATATAAACCCAAAAAATCCTATTACAAAACTCTACAGGATCTGTTTGAGATTTCCACAGTAAACAAATCAGCCATTATTTCCCTATTATCACCAGAATACATCCCAAAAGCCTATGCCTGAAGTTCATTACAGTTTTCAAAAAGACTGTAATGTCAGTTACACTGACACTTTGGTAAAGAGAAGACTTCAGAAAGTTACGTATTAGCAACAAGCCTTTGGCAGCATTGGTGGAATAAATAAGGAACAAGTAGAAGACAGTATTTTCCAGAATAATAACCCTAAGGTAATGTATCTGATGAATTTTGCAACACTTTTTCAAATAGCTGATGAGTTTTTTAACATTTTTCCAGCTATGGAAATGTTCTGATGATGTGATGAATAAATTATTCAGTGAGCATTTCTTTTATTGTTCATTTAAGCGTAGCGAGTTCCCTTACCTGCCTCTAAAACTTCTTCTCTGAGATGAAGAATGATGAAAGAAAAAGGCAAACCACCCAAGACTGAAAAGGAATTTGACGACCAGAATATGAGCAAAAAACCTGGACAAGCAATTCACACTTTTGCAGCCCTGAGTTCAAAATCCACTACCAGTGTTCCCGTGAGGTGCCTCAGTTCACACTCTGTTGCTTTCTCTGGGTGGCTAACAAAAAAACGATATATCTTCAGATATGATTTCCCTCCCCGTGTCCTTTCTGAATCTTTATTACTGTTCAGTCTCTGCAGTATATCAACAAGATGTGCTGAGCAGGGAGATATTCAAATGGTAGCAGGAATTATTTCACGCAGCACATGGTTTCTGCAATTTTTCCAGTGAAATACTGAAAACTGGGCATGGAGGTACCATTGCGATCAGAATGGGGCAGAATTCAATCTGGAAAAAATCCACTTCTGCACTGTCCATCCCGCTAGTGATTTACCAAGTGAATGTGTCCTAGCTTCTGCATGGCTCAATTACAGATGATTTTTTCCTTGTAAGCTAATAGTGGAAGGACTAAGTAGAGGGAGGAAATTGAGCAAGAACTTGCTTATTTCAAATATTTCACTAACCTTTGTTTTGGACAAGTGCTGACACTAGTGTTAAGGCAGCCAGCACTGCTGAGGCCTGAGGGGCACTTCACCTCCTGTACCGTTTGCAGAACCCCTGCAGCGGTGCAGCTCTGATTAAAGCTTGGCATTTTCACTTTGCTTGTTTATATGGTTGTTGCACTACTGGTGTTGAAGGATTCTTGGCTTTCTCTCCTGCCCGTGCAGTTTTACAGTTGGCACTGATGGGGCTGCTGGGGTTGTTAGGTTCCACGGCCAGGATGGTTTACTTTGGGTGAGTGAATTTGAGAACCTGTTGCCATTCAGCAGGCTAAGGGATGCAACTCAGTGCCCTAATATTGAAAATGCCACCTGAATGCAACCCTTGTCGATGATTAAGAGGTATGGAAGCCCTAATATTGAAAATGCCACCTGAATGCAACCCTTGTCGATGATTAAGAGGTATGGAAGCCCTAATATTGAAAATGCCACCTGAATGCAACCCTTGTCGATGATTAAGAGGTATGGAAGCCTAGAAAAAAATGCATAATTTGGAGAAAGTGAGGAAGAAATGTTGGGAGTCCATTTTTCAAGATCTGCTCCAGTCAGCCTTTTGAAGACCTATTATTTCAATTTTTTTGTTTCATTGTAGTAACAATGTATTTAGTGTAGCAAGTAATCTGAAGGCTAAGCCTTCCCAGAGCATTGCACTGCTAATTCCAGTAAGTTGTACCCTCATTGTATGCAATACCATGTATAAAACTTCCTAATTACACTTGTTCCCCTTTGGCGCTCCCATGATCTGGTTGATCCTTTTATAGGGTCACTGTAGGTACAAACCAGAGCGAGGAGTGGACTTCTGGCAGCTAACAGCACACACAGCGATGTCTTTGCAGGAATTTCAATAAGATAAATCAGTTTAGAGACTATGGAGAAATAATTTAGTTGTTCAATCTTTCTTTAATCTCCCCCAGATGGCTGATTCACAGTGCTTTATTTAGCTATATTTAGAATCTATTTCCTTTTCAAAATGCACACTTATTTCGATCTATTTAAAAGCAGAATGGGAGAAGGCAAGCCTCGGTTCCTATACCCATCGGTTGCTCTCTGTGTCAGCTGCAAACTCGGTGGCAATAGCGAGTGTCGGGCACTGTGCTAGGCAGGGATGGGGCCGGCTGCTGCTGCCGACCTCCCCGGGCCGCTGCC
>VYXH01007371.1:146681-185324 GCA_013397275.1 Burhinus bistriatus | reverse complement strand
TGGATGGATCATCCTCTCCATCCAGTGATGCTAAACAAGTTACTACTTTTTATTTCCTGATTTCTTAAAACAAAAAGCAGGAGAGTACTAATACAGTTGAGTGGGAAGTTGACTGCACAAGATATTTTTTCATATTTAACTTTCCTAAAACTAAACAAATGCAGTTTTTCTAAACATAAGGACCATTCTGAAATAAGAGTTAAGAGAACAGTACGTGTAAGCTACTATGTATGTTCTGGTTATCCACTCTGTCCTAAAACTATCAAGGTAGTATAAAATCAACATTAGGTGCAAGGTATATATCGTGACAGAAGTGTTTAAAACTCAAGATCCATTAATCTTTCAACATCTTGCTGATGTGGGCCTAGCTGATACAAAATAGCAGCAAAAGGTGAAGGATGCAAGGACAGCGCATTGTGGATCAGGAAATAGTGACATAGTAGATGTACCTAATAACGAGGTATGGGTCGAGAAATTTGAGATGGAGAACATAACCGTAGTATGTAAATTCTGCATTTCAATTCAATTCTGAATTTCTGTTTTCAAGGCGCCTCTTCTGGATGTATGTATGTATACATATATGCCTGAGCACTGAGGATACTCCATAAGTTGGTAGATGCTTCCACAGGGCAACGGGGTCAGACAAACCACATAAGAAATAGGTGTTTTTATGAATGCATGCTGATGCACTGAAAGAAGCAGACTTCAGGTTTGCTTGAAAGCATTTCTCACAATTTCTATTATTTCATACTCAAAGGCTGGAAAAGGATTTCTTAAATTAAAAATGCAAAATTGCACTCCTATTAAGTCAGTGGCATTGTACAAGACACAACAGGGGCCTCAGTACCATTGGGTTTGGAAGAAAACCTAAATTAGCAGCCCTGCACGAGATGCACTCTGTTTGGATAAGCAGCTCGAGATTGCAGTTCACCTCATGCCACCTGAGTTTCAGCCCACTGCTAATTCTGTAACAGCTTCCAGAGGTACTTACACTCCTCACTCTCCACTCCTGCATAGTTGCCAACTTCTTTGAAGCTGATGTTTCCCAAATGCAGTATTCCTGCCACTATCTGCAGTACCAATGCCTGTTCCTCTGCAAAGATCCCAATCACATTCATTGCATGCTGTAAGAAAAAAAAAATTGGATCAGTTGAAGAATCTGTTCAGTGACTCTTGTCATAGAAGTCCTTTTAAAATTTTGATCTTAAAAATTTGAGGTTTTTCAAAATAGTTCAAATACCTAAGGCAATGAAATTTCGTTACAGCCTGCACTGAAATTTCAAAAGGACAATGATTTTATTCCTTCTACGCAGACAGTTTATCCACTGAGACTAGGAACTGTGAAGCTGTACTGAATGACTCCAAAAAGCAGTACAGTCTACCTGTCTTAGGCTGTGAATTTCAGCCACTTACTAGAAAATAATCCACAACATTGGGTTTTGGAGTCTAGAATATATGGTAACTTACAGAATGTCTTCTCAACTGACTCTTTTCCTAAAATAACAAATTAGCTAGAATACAAAAATAATGATTTTTTTATTTTTTAGGCCTTTAGATGTGCTACGTATATAAATAAGATGTGTTAATATACTTATTTTAAATACAAAATTTTTAATAACAGGAAACCGGAAGGTTGGCATGGCTTGCATAAAGTTCACACAATGAATTGGCAACTGGATAAAGATCCCTGATCTATGCTAAGTCCCTTTCTCCACCCTTTCAGTTGCACTGTTTCAAATAGCCATGGAGATCAGTCACCACTAAGAATTCAGCTAAAACAGGGCACTCTTATATTTTCTTCTAGTGGAAGGTCCTCACTGCGTTTGCATTTTCACTTTTTCATACTGCAGATTATCTCCACTCAATTAAATTTCCTTAAATTTGCATCCTTCTGAAAAAGAACAAACAGAAAACAAAACATCTTTCTATAAAAAGTATCTATCTTCTCAGGATTGTTAGGCTGCAACACAGGACATCTTCAGGGTAACATACCTCCTCCTCAGGGTAAAATACAATTAAAATAAGTTACATCTACATTAATTTCTTATTCCCACATTAACACATCAATGTCTTTGCTACAGATGGACAGTAAAATGAACATACATCCACCACTATGCAAATCATTGAGTAAAAAACTCACCAGTGTTTCTTGGAAATCCGATTTGTCATTGATGTCATCAACTTTGTAGGACCCAGAGAGACTCAGATAGTAATAGTAGTCCATACTGGTAATGCCAAGACTGCTTTTTTGCTCCAAGGAGGCCCCTTCAATTAGCTGCAGAATAAAAATCCCCAAATTAGGTACTATACAATGATATTCAGCAGAGATGAGGCAGCTTAGAAACAGGTGACGGAGCCTGAAATTACCAGGAGAGATATGGCTAGTCCTATGCCAGATATGTATCCTTCCTGTGCTTTGTTAATTGTTTAACCCAAACGACCATATTCTCATTCCCACAAATCGTTTAGTTCTAACTTCCACATCTAATAAAAAGCAAAAATCATGCTTGACTTGAATGCCTTCCATTATCTTTACCTCAAAAAGGTAAGGCAAAGTGGGTTTTCCAATCTGCAATGTATTAACTAAATCCTCAGGAGCAACATGTTTACCATGCCTACTGAAAGGCAGGGCGAGTTGAAAGAACATACTAAGAAAGCATTATTTGTGACTCTAATTGTGAGGTCAGGTATCCTTTATGCCCATTATGGCATATGTTAAGCAAGTTTTGAACTGCTCCAATACTACGTTGATTTGAAGCATGGCTCAAGTCACACCTCTTTGCATCATTTAGGCCAACAGGGCCAAGAATAAATAACAGAGTAGTTAAAAAAGGTGCCTGCACTCTCTGTGATGCCAGAGGAGAGGCTCTTCAGACCTATGTGAAGTCTAGGCAGTTGTGCACAGACATGGCTCCAATAGGAAGGACTGAACAAACTAACCTCAGAAGTGAATAGTCAAAACCCCATAATCTTAGCTCCTGTGTCAAAAAGCCTCTCCAAGACACAGCTGAAAATCAGCAGGACAGTGCAAATTGTTCATATACCTCGGAAGAGGAGAATGCACAGCTCCTGGAGCAATTCCAGCTCCAATTCAGCCTTCCATCCTGGCACTAGCACTTCAACTTTATGTGAAGCTGCTTACAGTCACTTAGAATGAACTATCCTTACTCTAGTTTTGTAGAGCTTGGTCAACAGCACTTCAGCAGATAAGGAACTTCTATGTCAAGGACCAATTAAGGCCAGAAAAGCCTTTTGAAACACAAAAGAAGTGGGGATGCTTGGAGGATTCAACAAATACATATTGTCCTAAACATCCTAGAAAACTTAACTGAGAATTAAATCTCTTTTTCACAGCTGTGCTATGGAATTCCAGAGCAGAAGGTATAATTATATAGGCTAATTTAAAAAGACATCTGTTGGAAAGTTCTCATTTTCTAATACATTCTGCTGAAATTTTCTATATGGGAGTTCACAGTGAATTTCCAAGCAAGGCCTTTGAAATATTGAAGTACTTTTGCCCTGGAGCTGAAAGGCAGCTAGGTATGGCTATGTTAAATGGTGTCTTAACATGCTATCAAGCTTCCCAGTGATATCCAGATTACCTTCAACTTTTCAATCAAAAGGAAAAACTTGTACTAGTTATTTTAAATAACTTGGAAAGGACCTATGCACTTCTGACCTGGTAAAAAATGTGAAAACTCCTCTCTCCAGGATTCCTCATTACCACTCGAGATTTTTCCAGTAGGAAGTTGGAGATTTTCCCTCCATCTGGTTCTCCACCTGGGCTAAACTGGATTTCAAAGTACTTCCCCTGCAATAAATAATTAAACCTGTTGAATGATTAGTAAATACAAACCTGAAATCATGCACTTGTACGTATCTCAAGGAAGGTTACTAGGATATTTAAACTTTATGGATGCAGTGACACAGCTGTCTCAAGGTGTAACCTAAGCTTAGACTCTTGAACTATCACATATCTTTATTTCTTTCTGCATTTACACAGCGCTAGACTCGGAATACATCATGTCTTCATGCAAATGTAGAGAGGAAACGAGTGGCTTCTTTTCACTGCTGAGACTCTTGCTTAGTATAAAGGAAAGAATAAGGCTCACCTATACGGGAAGTACATTTAACAGATTTATGATCAACAGCAAACACAGCGTTCTGCTTGGAAACAAGGTAAAGCAATCATCTTTTTCTTTAAGGGAGACACTAATTGCATTAATACTCACATTGGCTGAGGAACAAATCTCAAATTTCTAAAGCCTACGTGAACAGAACCTACAGCATGTTATCTAGTGAACTGTCATTTCACAATATTATCTGGAGTATTTTATAGTGACAGACTGAAAATAATTCCTGCCTGCTTTCTCTACATATTAGTAAAGGTATTTCCCATCAAACAACTCCAAGGATGGTTTAATCTATTTTTAAAAAAGCTATCAAATTTTTAACCTTTTTTTAAAACATATATTACTGCGTATATTTTACTGATCTAGAAAACTGGCCAGTTTGTTGCTGGTAAGTTATTTGCTTGCAGCCTGAACATTTTATAAATAAACTCTGACCAGTACATACTGTAAGAGAAACTAACATGCAACCTAAACAGAATGAAATAGAGGCCTCTCAACATATACTTTATTTTTTAAAACATGCTTTATATTTTATTTCGCTTTACCTCATTTGTAGTCAATTTATATTATACTCCTGAATACCATCTCTGTAACCGCAGGGAAGTTGGAAGAATAAAGTAATCTCTAAGGTAGAGGGACTTACAAATCTGCTGGAGTTGTTGTTCCGCACAGTTTTTGCATTCCCAAAGGCTTCCAGTAAAGGGTTGGACTGTAGAATAATATCTTTAACATGCTAAAATTTTAGGAAACAAGAGAAATAGAGATTCAGAAATAGACATTTCTAAAGATCTTGCAGATTTTCTAGAAAGCCATGATGTCTAAATAATGTTTTAAAAAAGCAAGAAAGCCTGCGTCTGTAAGAAATCCTCTTGATCAGATAAGGAATAGAATCCATCTTATTTTTCAGACCTTCTAGTTGCTATTTTTTGAAGAAGATCCTACAAAATTGAACAAAATGCCTAAGGCTAAAAACTGGTCCTTCTGTTCACTGTTCTGCCAAGGAACACAGCCAATAAATTGATCTGGTTTTTTTCATCATCTTGATTTTAAACAATTTCCTTTTTACACATAAGCATTTAGATCTTTTTGGGGGTCTGGAACCATAACCAGTGAAGTCAGAGGAGCGTGAAATTTAGGAAGCTGCAAGTGTTTCAGCAACCTGTGTCGGGATTGATGATGCTGCTATCTAGCTGTCTTAGAAAGCAATAAAGCATGTTACTATTGTCCCTTTGTCTGATCCTAGGAGTTGGAAGTATGGACAAGATATGAGCTTTGGAACAGACCCGATGTATGCTGGGTTGTGGAGAGAAGATTGAATTTTATTTCAAAAGAAATGCTCAAGGCAATTTACCAACTTCATCAACTGTTACTCTGTAATCACTAAGAACATTTTTTAATTTTGTAGAAAAAGCTGGAATCTTTTCAATAAAACAAAATATTTACTTATAAAATATGATTATATTTATTCCAAAAATAACACAATGCATACTTTCTCTGGATCATTCTCTTGCTTACTGAATTATTCTTTGCAATGTTCCCAGTACCACCGTTGCGCAAAACTAAGCAGAAAGAACATACTCAACATCAGAGACTGCAATAAAGCAAAAAATAACAGTAAGCACTCAAAAAGAGTGGCCTGGTAAAAGCAGCTACTGCCTACCTACCACTGCCTGGCAGTGAATGAATGACATTGTAACATCATTAAGGGCAATTTTTACGGCTAATTCACTCAATTAGCTTTCGTTAATAGGTCTCAATAGATAGAGCAGACCTTGATAGTATAGTTATTAACAAAAGCAACTATTTTTTGTTTCAGCTAGCTTTCAGATATTCTAATTTTGACTAGATAACCTCACAAAACAAGATGATGTTCCTGTTGTTGGCTTTCTGATGTATGCATACAAATCAGAGATTTGACAGCAGTAATAAAAACCCAAAAAGCCAGTTCAGTTTTCAATAGAATGCCAACACAGGAGGAAAAAAACCACACATCTACTAAAAAGAGATGGGTTGTTGTTCTTAATCTGGTGTAAGAACAATAATTAAAGTACTTTTTACATCTTAACTAAAAAAAATAAAAATGCTTGTAGATGTAGTTCATTATGAGAGCTACAAAACTTTTAGCAGAGATGATTCTGGGTCTGTGGATTTCCCATCACACAGGCAGCCCAGCAATCTGCAAAGCAAGCAGCTCACTGTAGGATCCTGTTGTCTCTCTGCTGTTCAGGGCTTGCATGTATTTCTAGCTGCTCACTCACAAGCTTCTTTGGGAGAGTGCTTCTTGGCTGCCAGTGTCTCCCAAGACAGACCTTTGTCATTCTCACTCCAAAGTAAATCTTTAGACTATGCTTACATTTCACTATTACTCACCTGTACTTTAGGGCCACCTCCTGAAATTTTGGAGATATAACTCATGATATATTTAGCAGCTACAGTCTTTCCAGCACCGCTTTCCCCACTATGAAAAAAGGAACACAAGAACGTACCTATTAGTTTTTAAATAACTCTACAATGGAGTAATTTGAGGTTTATCTTGTTCAACCAAGACTAGGTACCTTAGCAATGAATAGTAATAAATATAGACCATACTGGAAATATACAAACTGTGTATTGTAGCACAGTACTTGGATATGTTTGTGAATAAATAATTTTGAATACATCATCTTGCACGGACGCCAGAATCTCTATGGGACTTCAAAGTCAGAAAACTATGTAAATTGAGAAACAAATATACTTAAACCAAGATGCTCAAAAGAGAACAAATGTGTTAAGAACTCAATTCCCATCTAAATTTAGTGGGATTTCAGATCTTAACACAAAAACTCATTCTAAAATCCGAGCTTTGAATGCCATGCCAGATACCTACTTCAGTTCAGGAGTCTTTTGTTTTAGGTGTTCCTGAATGAAATAATAAGACATTATTAATCACATCCTGAATGACGGAAGAACTAACTTCCTGTTCCTATGCCTCTTGACAGAAGGTACAAGAAGTCTTAATATTCTATACTAGCTTTCACAATTCCTTCCTTCCGTTATTTTACTTCAATGGTGAATAATGTTTACAACATCAGTAGATTTGCCTTCTCGCAATTAGTAAGCTTCTCAAGAGAGAAAGAAGATTGGCATGCCAGACAGTCCAACCTCCTCATGCTTTACTTCATACCTTAAAGCTAACTTCATTTCTGGAGAATTCCTCCAGCCTTACATAAATCTTGGTGCAAGTCAGCTTTGACCTTAATGAATTTACCCTGACCTAGACAACTATACTAATACAAAAAAAACCACCAGGAGGTTGGTTCAGTATCATAATGATATCTGAAATAATTTTTTTTTCTTGTGTGAAAATCTGTGCTATCTTTAAGCTCCTGAATAATTTCAGTGAATGTTGTTGACTCTTCTATCTTGCGCCTACTTGTTCCTGGATATGGATCAAATGCACATCTTTTCCTGCACAAATCTTAACCACGTTTGCCAGAGAAACATCAGCATGTCCTGCACAGGAAAAGGACTTGCTGAGAATGTCAACTCACAGCTCCTTATCCGCATGAGTAATGGAGACATTTCCAAAGGTTTAATTCTGAAAAAGCTTCTCAAACTGCCAAGCTGCAAGTATCATTTTGCATCTTTAAAGCTTCCAAATGGTACAGAAATACTGAGCAGCTTTCCCACCCCCCCGAAATGTTTTCATGCCTTTGTCTTCTCCTGTTGCAGTTTCACAGATCAAACAGGAAACTTGAAAAGGTGAAAAAATAATTCTTGATCATCTTATCTCAGAAATACGGACCATGATTTTTATTATTCTGAGTCATCTTTTCCCAAGCATGAAGAAGAAAGCCCGTATTATTGGTATCTACTACATTCACAGGGACATACAGAGTTTGCTGGATGGTGAACTGTATTTAGAAGTTAAAATTAGAATAGTTTCGATAATTAAAATAACATTTCTTCAAAATTTGCTCACAGTACATTTGCTCATCCTGTTGTAAAACAGGACAGACAAGCGAATCTAAACTGAATCATACTCTTGAGTTCATATACACAGTTCTCAGCTGAATACAGACGAGGATCCGGGGCCAAACACTGAATGAATTTGATCAGGTATTATTTATCACACAGTAAAAATGTAACACATTTCTGTAAAATTTTCTTTAATGCACAAATTATCCTTCTCCTCCTTGTTCAAATTAAGTGTGGTTTATATTTCTCATTCCATAGTGTCTGCCATGGAAATTGACCTGGAGAAATATAGCTCTGTTTTATTGTTAGTCTCTGTTTCGACATAAGTGGTCCTTTATATTAAATTAATTTGGCCGAAAGATTGCCTTTCAGAGTTTGCTTTAGATTTACGTATGCATACGCTTTTTTCAGTTTTATGCTTTTATTGATCAGAGACCAGTAAATTGCTCCCATTAAACCAGAATAAAACAGGATGATGAATTATTTATGAACTGAAGTAACTTTATCTTATGGGATGGTATCTTGCCCCACTAAAGCTCAAGTAATCAACTACAACAGGGAACTGTGACATTCCTACCAAACGATTCTCCTACAGAAACTTTTCCACATATATCTTACTGCTCTACTGCTTAAGAAGATGTAAGAATCATTTTCTAGCTTGGTAGTTTTAAATATGTTGGAAGTAGAGAGGTTTTTAAAGGTTGAAAAAATGATTATAAAGGCTTAAAGTACGTGGATGGCAGTACCGACAATTTTCTCAGAGACTTTTCTTACTAAAAATAAAAACATTACATAGTCTCAATCACTAACAAAAAAGATAATGCTTTGAAAGACATGTTGTTTCTTCAAGCACTATCTACTACTTCAGAAAAGTGACATTTTGTTCAGCAAAGCCAATTAACATTTAGCTGAAATCAGAATAAGACTACAAACGCAGAGGGAAAATTTTGTGCTCCTTCCTTCCCAGAGGAAATATAATCAGTGATGAGAGTAGAGAAGCACGATCCAATAGAGACCCTCACCCCTCTTTCTAAAATTAATTTTCTGAGTGACATTTAATATAATATCCCCAGCTGTAGAACAATACAAGCAATACTTATGTACATTGCCAGGACAATGTAGAAATTTTTATAACGAATATTTATAAACAACTCCCGGAGCTGACAGTTAAGAACACTGCATATGTAAAATACTGCATAAGCTTTTTAGTTTGTTTACATAGAAAATTTACTTTCTCTAATCATGTTCAGAGAAACCTGTCGCCTAACTTCAGTGAAATATTTTTCCCTTCTGAATCAGAACTTTTACCTAACTTTTCTTACTGCATTAGACTTATGTTTCTACCACTTCCTCAATAAAATTCAACCATATTTCCAGTTAGATTCTGTACAGACGTTTTAGAACTCAGTCATTTGAGTCTTCTGGGAAGCTGAGATACAGAAGCTGACTAGAAATCTCATATTAAATTTTGAACTTAATAAATATAAGATAGACATGAGTTGTTCACTAAAAACAGTTGGGGTGGTAAATGATCTTTCCATTAATATATATTTGTAGTATTTAAGACGTATTGTCTTTACAGGTATGCAGACATCATACATAGCTTTACTGTACTCAAACGTTGCCACGTGGATGTAAAACGTAAACTAAAATTAGAAACAAGACAGACTGAAAAACTGTTTTAAAGCAACTGCAACATCTCCTAGCAGAGATCACAGAAAGAAAGGGGAAAAAAAAGTCCTCAACTTCATAGAAAGGTAAAACCTTAAGAACACTCTGAAGAAACACATTTATCGCTACATAATAGAAAAATAATAATCATAACCTCCACTCTCTTAGTTAAAGGACAATGATAGTCCAGAAGGAATTAAAAGCCACAACAGACAATCCTTTGTAATTAAAATGTTGATTGGACAACTCCTTGTTGACAGTTTGGAAGGGCCATCATTTCAAGTCTGCTGTAGTAGACATTTATGAGCTTGGTTCAATAGAAGCTTAAATTAAATAGGCCTCAGTAAAACATAAACTTAATGAGAAATCAAACTCCAGTGTAACTGCGTTACTTATATGAGTAAACTTCCTTTGTAATTCCACCCAGTGGATTCAAAACGAGGGAGGACTGTGGGTATTGCTCCCTGCTCTGCGCCTGAGCTCAGCCCAGCCAGGACCCAGCCCATCACCCACCCCATTGTTTGCACTGCTAACAGCCATTCAAAACAGCTCACGGCTCCCCAGCTGTCATTACACATGCGTACATGTAATCTTCTTAACGCATACATGCTGCAATTACTTCACTAATGAAACAGGCTCCCCTGGCCCTGGAAAGGTTGTTTGGTGACAGTTTTTCTTTTTAAATTAGTATTATCACATAAAAATATTATTTTTGGTTGTTACCTATTCAGCCTTTCAGAGAACTGTATTTTCTTCTGGATCTGCTTTCCTAGTTCGTTCACTGACTTTTTGAAGAGGATGAGTTTTTTCTATCAGTGTCTAATTTGGAATTCTGGAATTAAATGTCCTGGCAAAAGGGCATGTGATCATCAGACACACAGCGGGTTCTGACTACAGCAGGACACTGCAGGGACCTTCCTTCACCTGCCTGGAAATCTGTGTCTGCTCTCTGGGAATGCACATCCCCTCCCAGGTCCCAGAGGCAGATGCCGCAGGTGCCCAGACCACAGGCTGTAGGAAGACACAGGTGTGCACCAACCCCTTCCCCATCATCCTTTTGTCTCCATTCCTGAGACTCCATCTGTACCATATGCCAGACGTAGCCTTTTTGATCTGTGAATCACTCCAGTCTACACCTTATTTCTTGCCTTCTCTCTTTGCAAACCTTTCTTTAGGGGGGAAATCTGGTATCTTGAAGGGGAGAAACGAAGGAAAAACCCGCATTTGTTTCTGTACTAGCCTGCTCTGTTCCTTCTGTTCCACCAGGGATTTTCAGTGAATTCACTCCAAATTCAGACTAGTTGTGAAGTAGAGAAGCAAACAGGCACCTCATAATAACTATATTGTTATCATCACTCATTTTCCACAGGACAGATTTTTATGGCAAAAACTATGGTTCACTGAAACACAAATGTTCATTTGAAACTGCTGAGGTTCAGCAGACTTCTGTGGAACTGAAGACAGACAGAACTATATCTCAATATTTTGAGAATCACCAGTTTAGGGGCAGAAATGGTAAAATCCTCGACAACTATTAAGCGAAACTGATGGTGTGGTAGTAGACATGAAGCTAACTAGAATATTCATTTCACTCAAGAGCTGCAGCATCTTGGGAGCTTCTAGTCTGCCAGCAATTTCAGTGCCTTCTGGTCTATGAAATAAAATGTAAGCAAACAAAATCCAAACTTCAAGAAACTTCATTCTTAAGCCAGCTCAAGTTGTCAGAAATAGCAATGACACTAAAATCAGAAAATACGGAATCTATCTAAACAGTCTAAATGAAATGTGGTTGAAAGGATTAAAATATCAACCAAACAAAATCAATTTTGTGAATGGCTGAGTTACTCAATTTCATAAAAATAACTTCTAAATGCCCCAAAAAAATCAAATCACAAAAACTACCTGTAAGTCTAGTCTGCAGTTTTTACAGTGTTTGTAATAAGAATAATCATAGGAAAAACATATGTCTAGGAAGGGAGAGGAATTCTCTGAAATGTCCCTGGCAAATATGATTTTTCTTGTTTCAGTTTTGCGTAGATTTCAGTTAACCCCAGCAGAGTTTGAACAGGCTGTGCACACACTGAGAGAAAACTCACTTTGCACATACAAAATGCAGATACTCCAAAGAGTGCATCATCCATCACTCAAGCACAAGAATTCTCATGTGAATTTAAACCTGCAAGTCTGCATCTCAGCACTCTGAAAAATGCAACCCTCTGCCTTCATTGCACTTTGGGGCATTAACAATGCATCAAAAAAATACATTTTTTAATCACAGTTCACCACACTTTAAAGATTTTCCCTATAAATTTAGCTTTCTGTGAAACATTGCAGGCTCTGGGATGTTACTTTGTTCAAAAAGCAAAATAAATCCCAATTTTACCCATTCCTAACAGGTCTGAATTTGACTAAATGGGACTAGTAACTTCAGCATGGCAACAGACATCAGTTTTCCAAAAAGGAAGACTGTGCTCAGGGAACAATCCAGATATACAAGAGACAGGAATATGAGCTCTGGGCGTTTTGTTTCATATGGCTCCCTGCTGTAGCCAGAGGCGCAGGAATAGGGAGGCCCTTATATGAGTACAGCTCAGCGTAGCAAACAGAATGCCTGGTTACCTTCCTACATGTAAAATCAACAGTTTCCCCATACCTACATGCACTTTGGTGATACGAAGGAGACACCTGTGCACTTTTCCACTGTAATAATGTCACCCAGGAAAGTTCTGCCTGGACAATCCCCAGGCATAGATTCAAAGAACTAAAACAGTGAATATAACTTTCAAACAATTATTCCTTGCAATCCTTCATGGCAGCTTAGTGAGATATATTAACATGAAATCAATTTTCACACTGGATCATTCAGTAGGGTACAGGAACGCTTGCACATGGAGCACCTCCACATGTAAGACCCACATACTAAGCCCAGTTTTTTATAATACTTTTTTATAATACTTCTGCGACAACATTAAATTAGTAAGTGACTGGTGCAAGGGCATTTAAGCTTAAACATCAGTGACCATCCACCATTTCCTGGCAGGTTGCAGCCTAAGGGATTGAGCGCACTAAGTTACATGGCATCTGATCACCACTGACATCCTGTCCCCCCAGGGCTGTGACATCGCAGGGCACACAGCCACTCCAGGGAGAAGACTAGAGAGGGCCCCCTGGACAAAGAAAACATTCAGTCTCGTTTGTTAAACTCGACAGCAGTTAAATTCACAGTGATGCCTCTCAACACAGAAATGATAGAAAGCTTAAGAAAAGCTGTTATTAATAAAATAATGACAGTTTCCCTTCAAATTTTTTTTTTATTTTTCTCCTCTTTCCTTTCCCTGGTTCTTGGGAAAGTCTCACAGAATAGTGGTCTCCAAACACTTCCGATCACACATCATCATTAAAAAAAAAGTTTGACAACATACTCCCAATGTATGTATATAACTTATCTGTTTATACATCACATACATCTGCTACTGAAGGTCTAATATTTTCTTCTTGCATCCCAATGAATTTCACTGGATAGCCCCCTGTGATGCACGCTCCCACTTTGGAAACCACTGCCACAGGTACAGTGCAGTTCCAGGTGCGCTACAGTGAACCTCTGAAGTTTTCTATGCAAGACAGACAGTCAGAAGAGATATAGTGTTCCAGTTCAAATATCCTGCACTTCTTGCTCTCTGCACAATTTCTTTTACCATACACCATCTATAAACCCACAGATGAGAACAAAACATACCTCTGAACCCAAAACTTACTTTGATTGTGACTTAAGTAATGCCTGTCATTAAAAAAGTTCAGTAATAATTCTACAGTGAATTGCTTCAGCCTAATAATTAAAATAGAGTAACAGTGAAGACAAAATTAATTTTCCACTATCTCTATCCTCCTTTTGTCTCTGACTGAATACAAGCAAAATTTGAAAAGGAAGAAAAGTACATTTATTTTTAACAGTGAAAAAAAAAAAGAAACAGTACTAAAACCAGAGTATGGTAAATGCAGTCAACGTGACAATGTTGGATTTAACAGTATCTGTGGCTGCTATAGTTTTTAACCCATCTCCCTCATGTAGTCATTCAAGCTACTGCTGTTTTGGTATTGGGCATGAAGCTGGCTCTGTGGGAAAAGAGATTTCTTGTGGTTAAGCTATCATCAGGGTTTCACTGGAAAACGAAAGGGAGGGTCAGAAAGTAGTTCGCTATCCTAGAAAACCCCAAAATGTTCAGTGTCATGGACACAGAAGATTTTTATTGATATAATAAAAAATAAGCTCTTCTGCTTCTTGAAGTTAAAACACCAAAAGATGATAAAATATTTTTCTTACCTAATAATGACACACTGATTTTCTCTGTCAATAATCATGTTTCTGTACATGCTGTCTGCAAGAGCATAAATATGTGGTGGGTTTTCATATTGTGCCTAGAAGGGGAAATAGAGAATCATTTTTCAACACAGCATTAAACAACGCTGGAAGAGCAATATAAATTTTTATTTAAATTGGAAGATTTATTTTTGTGGAAAAACAATACTGAATCCCACTTTATACTGAATTTTCCTCAGGAACTTTTTTGTTCGTTTAATAAAACCAAACCAAAGTCCCTGGGTTTTGTTACTGATCTTTCATCCGTAGTTTTCTCCTAAACTATCGTAAACACCCTGTTCTAAAAACAGTTTGTGCTTGAAATATATTACTTGTCCAAGAGAAATTCACATAATTTAAGTCCATTCCACCAGTGGTCATATGCTAACAATAAACGAACTAAACTGTTACACAGAGCCTGGTACTGTATGCCTCGTTTTCATCCACTAAGACCATGCAAACCGAATGGTCTCCCAAATCTATGGACACGCCCAACTCTAGCAGAGCAGGAAAATTAATTTTAAGTCCCTAATGACCTTGTGCTGACTCACTGTTCAAGCTGTATTTTCAAAAGTGGGATCTAATCTTGGCATCTCCATTTTTTTATTGTTCTTGTCCAGTCTGAGAGTTCTCAAGTCACAGTCTCCAAATCCACTAATGGCCATTTTGCATTGTGCACCACACTTTAAGCATACAGTAGCTTAACAACTGCCTTTGCAGGAGGAGGGACGTGTGAAGGAGAGAAACTTGATATGGATTAGAGTTAATAAATACAAGTATTTTCTTGAAATACTAATTCTATGTTCCAAGGAATCCAATTTGAAGACTCAATATACGGTAATGGATATCAGCCAAGTTCTCCCAGGTTAGTACAATGCTACCAAAACCCAGAAACAAATGCTTCCAGGAGTTTAACTGTGTAAAATAATATTTACGTGCCCCTGCACAGCGCAGCACACTTTAGACTGCTTTACTTACTGCTCCTTGGTACATTTCAATTTCCTTTTCCCCAAAATAAGGCATTTGCTTGAAAGGATTCACAGAGATTAATACAGAGCCAATATATGTCTGTATTCAAAAGAAGTTAAGGTAACTACAGTTTCATAAAGTATTACCTTACCACTAGTGACTGCCAAATAACTTTTCCATCTATTACATAATACAGCACAGCTTCAAATAATAGTAAAACCCCCACAGCTTAAAACAGTTGTTAATAAAAATTAAGTTAGCAGGCTTATAAGAATATAAACATATTATTCAATGGGATCCTTTCACATTATCAAAATATTTATTTTAGGACAAGCTAAGTATAGAAACATGTATTAGGGACCCAAACACAACACACTTTGAATAAAAATACAGAAAGGAAATGGCATATTTAAACTGTTTTATTCCTTTGTAACCGAGGAGGTTGTATTGTTAGTATTAGAAATGATTGTTTTGACCTTTGCAGAATAAGCTATAGTGACACATTGTGATCTCACAGAGATAGTGCTGAACACGCACAGTTGGATGGAAACAGCTCAGTAGCTGAGCTAAATTGGACAATTACTCAGCTGCATGTACTAGTTGGGGAGCTAAGGGAATTAGGTAATTTAGTATGTGGTGTTATTTTATGAGTGTAACTAGTAACAGTTTCTAGGAGTCTTAACCTGCAGGCTGCCCTATAAGAAGACACTGAGTTTCAAGCTATTATTAGTCCCAGAAAGCTTTTTTTGCAACATTTTGAATGTACTGCACATGTACCTACATTTACAAAATACTTTAGAAACCTCTGGAATTCGAATCGCAGTATGCGCTTAAGAAGCAACTGATGCTACTTTACAGGCAGGACTGGATCACTGAGCTGGGAGCTGGCAGCATACCCACGTTAATGAGTCCAAAATGTTGTACTGCAGATTTCATTTAACAATCTGGAATTGTTCATAGACAAACTTACTATGTAAGCTTTCCATACAAAAGTAGCAAAATTAACAAATTTATCCTGCTGGACCATCCTATTTAGGAATCTACTATTGTGGTGCCACAGCACAAAATGGTAGCATGTTAGAGAAGCATAACTCAGTAAACATAATTTCTGTACTGTTAATTTGCAATGCTTTCTTCATACATTTTTTAATTTAATTCAAAGAAAAGTGACAACATCTAGGTCTCAAATATAATAAATCAAGCATTCATTGTGTCAGTGTAAACATCCAAAGTGACAGTTTTCTGTTGGTAAACAATACGAGCATTTTCTGGGATAATTCGGTAATCTCTATGCAACGTAGCACAGAGAAATGTTCATTCATGGGTGGACATACAAACAATTGAAAGATTCAAGAGATGATCTCCATTTTAGAATGAAAAGCCTTCTGAGAACTGCAAAAGGAGTCTTTTCTCCCTAAACAAAGGAATTAAAATGCTTTAAAAGATGACTCTGATACCTCATGTGACCACAAGTCCCCTTGGAAAACATACTTATTCCTGCTTCAGTAGAAAGACCATCTCCATATTAATCGCACTTATTTTTATACGAAAAAAACCACAAAACTCTTCCTTCAGCACAGAGCACTGAAGACTGTGAATGTACTGCATGGAAGATGCAGCGTTCCACAGGGACAAAAGCGCTCATGTTACTATGAGGAAGAGTGCTATAGTTTGCCCCAGTGCTATAGTTTGACAAATATTGTGCAACTTTATCACTTTTCTGTAAGGCAAATTTAATAACGGTGTGGTACTTTATTGAACAGAGGATCCAAACCCATGTGCACACATACTAAAAGCCCCTGCAGTTTGGGATGGAAATGTCAGCACAACTGCAACATTAATTTTCCTCTATCAGTCCTTGCTAAATTGCACTGCTACTTCACTCTTAACCATCTGAATATATGCAAATAGCCAGGAGATGTTATATTTCCTTCCCTTTCTGCTAAAAAGTTAAACTCTTCAAGGAAGCTATTCTCCAGATACAACTAGGAAGTATGAAAACTGGCTACAGCAGGAGAAGAAACAGTATTGCTTGCTAATACAAATCATATTGACTAGTGTTTACCAAATTCATTATTGCAGTTCATGTTATATTGTGAAAGCTAAAAATGAAATAGTGACTATTCTTATCTCTAGGAGTTCCTTTCATATGAAATTTAAAAAAAAAAAAAAAGCAAACCTTTGGTGCCAAAATCTGTTTTTCTTGTTAGGTTATATGTTCAGGTATATAAATCTTTCATGTTTTCACTAATCATAGAAAAAAATTTTTAAAGTGTGAACATTGTAGATTTACAGATGTTCACATGTTCACCTGTTTCCGTCAGCCCATGATTCACAGTATTAACAATTCCAGAGTAAGTTGTAAATGGGGTTATGTCACAGAAGAAATGCTATTTTGAAAGCATTAGAATCTGGGAGGTATGGAAGACAACATGGTATCAAGACAAGTATATACGCCTTAAACCCATTATTTCTTGGCTCTTAGATGGAACATTAGTGCAGTAGCTTCAGCAGTCACATGGATATACAAATATATGGTGCTACAGGCCTATCTTCAACAACGGCAAGAACAATTCCAAATATCAAAAAGAATACCTTCAAATAATTTTTCAGATCTTAATTTCAACCCTCATACTGAGTTCAGTTTACAAAGCATTTTGTGTAATCTCAGGTGATCTGTCATATAAAATGCTCAGCATCTTCGAGTAATCTGCTTAAATAGAATACATACCTACAATTAGTTTCCTATTGGCTCAGCAAGTCTACAGGGCCCCACTAAAAACAACACTATAAAAGGATACAAAAATGTAATCATCCATGTATCGTTTCTTTAGGTTCTCCACTATGGAATCCTCTGTGATTTTGGAAAGAAGGACCATGTCGTCCACTCCACTATGCTTGACATTGTGGCTCTGCCAGTGGTATCTGTAGTGCCCTTTGCTGCCCTGCAGGAAAACACAATAAGCATCAAAAAGGTTACTATGTTTCTCATTAGCATCAAATAACTGAAAACAATCTATTCAAATTCTAACTTCCGAAATATTTTTCTTCCATTGAGTTCTATTCCTTGACCCAGGCATTACACAAAAGCATACATAAATTATGTCAATCGACTTGCCTCTGAACTATTAAAGAATTGCACTGCCCTCAAAAACTAGAGGGTAATTCCATGGGGCTTTGTGAATGTCTACACACAGAAGGCATTTCAGATGGCAGACATTTCTAAATCTAGCAGAAAAAGACAATTATTCCAACTGATATGCAGTTACTGGAAGCTAAGTATGCAAAAATTACACTACTACAGTGCAACTATTAGTAGTGAGGATAATTACCACCTGCACTATTAGATTAGGTACAGTGGATTCTCCATCCTTTACAGTCTTCTAAGTCAAACCTGCACATATGCTGTTACTCAACTGGAAGCTGTGAGCCTGATGCAGTAAGTGCTCAGTGATGTTCTGCAGATTACGTTACACAGCTTGTCGGCTGCGTGTCTTCCCAGTCCCTTCTGATCGGTTAGTCACCATGCCTAGTTGACATCTAAATAGAGACTCTCCCCACACGCACAGACTACTATTTCAGGATGCTACTGAAAACTTGTGACATTTCAAGCTGTACCACTTGAAATCAAAATCTGTTTTCTTCCAGCTGATTTGAACAGTAGTTAGGTTCTATGGATACACCCACAAACAAACTTAAATCCAGTTTAGGTCAATGCTATCAGTTCAGCTATAAATCTGCTCTCCAAACCCAAACCTATTTTCTGCAGCCTGGCAGATAACGCTAATGGAGTTCTGCCCTCTTGCCTTTTTTTATATTTTAATTTTTGTTTACACAATACTGAAATTATTGATGCTGGAATTAACACATTTTATACTGAGAAGTTATCACACGTATGCTATGAAGGAAGATGTGGCCAACAAAACTGCAATTCTGCATGTTCCCCTCATTTTTAATACCACATTTTCAAACAATGAGATTTAGCTACACTGCTCTCATGTATGTTAGGGGATCAAGTCGTATTCATCAGAATACAAGACATGTATTATTATAAAGTATTTTGCAGAAGAAAATAATGCATAATTTTAGAGATTAAATGAGAAAATTTAGGTACTCTGAACACTTTAGCTGCACTCTAGTATTTTGAAACGGGACATTCACAATTTACAGAGGGGCAACTTTTGTGTGTACACACTTCGGTGCTAGCAAATGAGCTACGCAACTGCGCTAACACAGAAGTGCATCTGCCCAATTGTTTCCTCCTGTAAATAGTCAAGCACTTGTACCTACACCAGGCGCAGGAGTGGGAACTACAAATGGAGTCAGGGGAGCACAAGCTTCTTATTTTAAGCTGGGTTGGCTAAAAGTGTTCATTAAACTAGTCTCAGACTACGTTTTTCCACAGACTTCACTGCATCTGTTAGAGGGAAAAAACAACAAAAACTAATACAGACACAGATTTAATGCATAATATATATTAGCAAATGGAGTCAGGCCTATAGGTTAGTCTCATCGCAGCTTGACTGGCATAAAAATCAAGGACCAACTGGATTTTTATCTCAAGTTAAATTAACTGGCACTAAAACCAAACCCATTTTACTACTGCAGACAGCACAGGACTTGCAGGCTTTGTGTGTGTCTTCTGTTAAGTCTCCAGCCATTCTACCACTGATGCAGCTCTGTCACTGCTAGTAACACTGAAGAACAGTTGCAAAGTTGAATGAAAAGAATGCTTGTAAATACAGTACAGTGGAGGTAAGTATGTCTGAAAACACACAATCTCAGCAATTTTCTTGAACATCCACAACCTTACATGAGCTTCAATAAAATAATAATCTTAAATAGCTTAGTTTGCGTGAACCTTGACAATTTTATATTTGCACAATGGAAGTAGTGATCTGGAAGTACTGAGAAAATGAAGGAACCAATTCATTTTTGGAAATTGTTATAAAACACGTGACTGAAAAAAATCACTTGAAGGTCAGGTTACTGGAGAAAACAGAAGTCCAACACAGAAGCATAATTTCCTTCAGTGTACTCATTGGCTATTTGTGATATTACACTTGGAAAAAGGAACTGGCAGGATGGACAAAAAGCTAAGGTATCAAAATAAATACAGAGAATGACATTCTTCACAAAGCTATAGAGAATGTGCTTTAGTATCAGATAATAGAGTAAGCTACAGAAAACGTGTAAGAAATGAGGGTGGGAAAACAATCAAGCTTCCCATTGGAAGCTATGGCATCAGACCCAGTAAACTCAATGAGACGAGGACAAAGCTTACAAAGCCACAGGAGATATGCAAAATGTGCACGCAGTCTGCAAAACAGGGGGCTTTATAAAAGTCAGTGACTGTTGCTGCCTGTGATTAAGCCACGCACACTACTAGGCCAAAGGGTTCTTTCCCAAAAGCGATGCGAACCAGGAGGTGAGCAAGAGGGGCAGTGCCAGGAAGGCTCAGCTTGCCCCAGAGCAGCTCCCCCAGCACCCATGCACTGCTTCAATGGGCAGCTGTAATCAAATCCCAGTACTACAGTATCACATACAGTCCAATGGAAAAGGATGCAGAGAGATTTAATAAAACAGTAGCAACCTAAATATCCAAGTAAGCAACAGCATGGAAGATAGCTGAGAGTAGTAGCACTAAGTAGTCAACATTAATATTGTATCGCATTTTAAATGGCAGTTTCATTCAGTAGTTTGGACTAATTTTTTTTTCCCTTGAAGCATGGCCTTACATGCAAATATACCAAGAAGCAGCAAATCGTCAGCATATTATTGTCAGACTTCTCCCTAGGATCTAGAAATAAACACAAGCTTTAGTAGTGCCTAACTGCATCTGTGGTTAAGTTTTGCTCTCACTCTCCCTTCTCCAGGAACCTAACACCAGTAGAATGGCCAAGCACAGTGGCTAGCACCTCCTTGGTCTGGGCAACAAAATGGGGAGTGCTGTTTCTGGAGGACACCACCTACCCCCAAGTTCTTGCTCTTTCAAGCATGAGTGATGACTACAGAGTCTAACCTCAATTTATCAACTTCAGTCACCTCCAACTGGTACTATACCATGTCCAGCTAACAGTTAACTGTTTTTTATATGGTTTTGAAATTAAAAAATAATCTTCCTGTCATAAATCATCTGAAAAATCTCCACATCATAGCAGTTGTAAAAGCAACGCTTCATATTTCTCCAGGCTGCATATTTCCTAAAGGTCAAGAATATATACTTAAAAATTACAATGCTTTTCAATTGCCCACACTGCAAACACTAATGATTTGTTCTTATTGCGTATTTCTTGAGAATTTAACCTTTATTTTAGCCAGAGCTTTCTACCATCCACATAAAAATGCAGTACTTTAATCTGGAGACAATTTACAGCTGAGCTAGTTACCTGGTGCCCACCTTAACTTGAACCTGCTTTGCAGGACTCAGACTAATTCACTCAGCTGCTAATTGTCCTCTGCTGCCCTTCACACAACAGGCTTTCCCTTCCACCCCTGCTCCAGGGACAGGCCGGGCCTCCTGGGACTGACCAGGATCTTCAGAGCCAGCAGAACAAGGGTGAGGGTGGGTGGAGATGCTCCTCACTCCCACATCAGCACTAGCCACACAGAGGACTCGGTGACTTGAACAGAGCTCCTCTGTGGCATGGCCAGGTCTGGGTGAACAGAGAGGCATAGAGCTTGGAGTCCATCCCTGGGCCTAGCCCTGCAGTTTGGATGTCAGCAAATAGCAACTTGGCTTCTCTTAGGTTTTCCCAGTGAAAGATGTGATCTAACTAGATAAATAAGCAAATGGAAGTCTTTGTGTCAGCAGCAGCCATGCCTAAGTGGCTGAAAAAAGATGAACTTGATTAGGAAAAATATAAAAAACAAAACCGCATCAGCAGCCTGCTAAAAGCCACAGGAGTGGAAACACGGATGTTGAACAACCTGGCTGCCAGACCTCCTTCAGGTTCTCCCCGAGCTTCAAACCCAGTGCTGGCGTTGCACAGGGAATGGAGGCTGCGCGGGCGACGCTGGAATTAAAGGCGTGTACTGCATTGCTGTCAGCTGTTATTATTCATCTGGTTGCTGTGTTAGGCTCAAAATCAGATCTGCTTTGCACTGACAAGAATAATATTTATGAGTCACAAGACGCCCTGGTAGCTAGGAGCCTGCTGCTCCCGAGCCGTACCGCCCCAGCAGCACATACCCAGTCATCCTCTGGCTAGAGACTAGGCAGTGCTGTCCTCTCCACCTTGACAACTTCATTAGCTTCAGCATCACAACAATTAAGACTCTAAAGAACCTAAAAAATTAATTCTACTCTCACGTTGTACATCTCCCTTAACACCCACTCGTTAACAGATTAAGATAATTGCTACATTAATACCAAGAGAGGGGATGTAAAATACTGCCTATGTACTAAATACTTTCTGTACTACTTTTGTTACAATATGGTTACAGCATATCACTGTTTTGTTTGGAATGAATAATAAATATTGATGAGACATTTATTTACAGAACATTTTTTTGCTGCCCTCCACCTTGTGTTACAATAGAAACTGCTGGTTTCTTATTTTTGCCTTTATTATTGTTTATATACTTTTACATTATCCTAAGCAACACGTATTTGATGTGGCTATAAAAAGATTGAGTCATGCTGTGTCACAACAGGGTTTTCTTTTAACTGGGAAAAAAGCAAATATTTTTGTATTTCAAGCTGTTTAAAAATAGTACATCTAAAAATAAAGCACTAAAAACAAGGGATCAGAAGAGACTGTATATTCTGCCTCTGAGTAAGAGCCTTGTCTCTCTCTCTCTCCATCAGAACTGTCTAAGCTACAACAACCTACATACTATAAACAATCATTCTTCATTCCCACAAAGGAACAAATTGCCATCCTGAATCTCTGACAGCTTTTTTTGGTAGCAAACATCAACCCTCCATCACAGTGCAGAAGGGATTCTCAGCCTCCACAAGGGTGTAAAAGTGTGAAATGATCCCAAGCACAACCTTTTCTTTCCCTTTTCAGCTATGACAGGGTCGTATTGCATAAAATCCTTGTAGTTTTGGAGGCATGTGTCCATCTACTCAGATTAGTATTATGAATACAATATTAAATGATACACAACTATCATCTTAACCAAAGATGTCACAAAACTGAAAAAGCTGCACACCATTGACATTGACTCTACACCTGACATCAATGCTTCTAGGCATATCACTAGTCACACACATGCATAATTTGTACCAGTTATTCCATCTAACAAGAAAAGAAAAAAAAAAAAACACAAACCAAAACTCCACAACTTTTTGCAATTATATCATCCATCAAAATAGCAAACATTTATAACCCACTTACAGGAATCTTTCACATATTTCTATAACGTGAAAGAGTCTGCTGTTCTCAGTAGAGAATATTGCAGAAACGCTTAACGTGAATTTTGGTCCTCGGCTGGGATAATCAAAACTGAGAAGCCACAGTAGACAAAAGTACTCCAAAATAGCTCTTGTGTATCTAATGTTAGAAAAAATAGATACTGGCTGCAATGATGTGACCATACTTCAGAAAGGAAATTAAAGGAAGACAGCAGAAGCAGCTAGATGGACAAAGATAAAAGGCAAATTATTTAAGTTCAACATGAGGGAAATATTAAGGGAGACAAAAAGCAGTGCTTTAAGATTTGCAGAAATAGCAAAGCAAAAATATTGAGCATCCAGCAGCAGGACAGACATAGAGAGAACTAAAAATACCAACAATGTATGAAGGAATGGAAACTACTAGCAGGTTAATATCCCCAAAACCACAGCTAAGGAAATAAAATACTGAGAAAAAGATTTCAGCAGGGAAAAGCTGTTGATTCTCACTGCTTGCTCTCGGACAGGGATGGGTTTAGCCCAGTGTGGCCAGAAGGACTGACCCCAGAGGTGGCTCAGGCTGGGCAGATCCCAGTTGCCCAAAGTCTTGCTCCCACCACGTCCTGTGCAGGCACTCCCCACCATCACCTCCCACCCTGAGCTCTGGGACCAGGCACCAGCCACAGTTCTGCCTCCCCGCAGCTGGGGCCGGGACAGAAAATGGAGCCTGATCACCAGAATAGTAAAGGCATCCTTGTAACACAATACAAGCTATGGGAACGGGAGATGTCTACAGAGTATACGCATTATACTCATTTTCAGGAGTCAGGAAAGACATCACCATACTTGTAAGATAAATAACAGAACACTACCAAAATAAAAGTTACTTCAGTGACTGACTGTGAGGATCATGTACTGCATCAGATTAATTTTCACTAATATTTTTAAAAGGTTGTTTCTAATAAGGCACAGCTACCCAACAGAACAAAATAAGGATGGGAATGAGCTTAAGAGCAGATCGTGCTAGCATGCATAAGTTTTTGACACAACTTACAGTGGGCAGATACCAGAAAGTAGTTAATGAATTGTAAATGCATGTTTGCTTATGCCACAGCTTTCTGGGTGGCTGTGGCCTAATGTTGCAAGAAATAATAATCTTCTCAAGGAAATGGAATACTGTTAACTACTTAATATGGTTGACTTGCTCTTGGATATTAACTGCCTCACTTGGCTTACTGAGCAGTCTCCAGAGCTGTTCTAAGTTGGACTTGTTCCTTGTGGCATGAGTAGCAAAATTTCCTGACTGTGGTGGATTAAGGGTAGGCCTTGCAATAGTAAAATTTAGTCAATGAGTGTGTATATATGGGGTTTTTTCATATACACACACCCCCATCCCCATTCCAATCATTTCACTGAGCAGCATCCATGCACACTAACTCCTGATCTGTAAATTGTACATCCAGTTGGCATCTGTATATACTTATTGTGCAAGGTATTGTGCAAGAAAACAATTACAACAAACAAGTTTCACCTTGGCTGTTTTGGTCCTTAACATATAATAAAGCTTTTATTTCTGCCACTCTTCTCCATTAAAAACAGGTTTCAAAGGTGTTTTGCAATCATACATCTTGCGTGTAATACTACAAAATACCGTACCTTTTAACCCAAACTTGCTATCACAGTTCCATAGAGTATTACAATTCATTTTGGCACCTGTACAATATAGGACGATATATGTGTATGTGAACTTTTTCTTCCCTCCTTCACTGTCATTACAAAAGAAAGGATGGGCACGGTTTCCTTCTCCTGCTATCTCCCTGGAAAAGAGATGCTCTGAGATTATTTGCATACCACCTCTCCCAAAATACTACATAGCAACTGGGATCTCAGAGGCCAAAGATCACAAGATCTTCCACAGCTGCAATGCCCCCAAAGTTTCCTCCACCCCTTCAGGAACAAGAACTTTATATTTTTTTTCTTCTTTTCTCTTTCTCTCTTTTTTTTTTGTTTGTTTTTTAAAACAAGAAAAAACAATTTGTCTATGATTAATTTATTCTGAGTCTTCCTCTGTGTGTCATGTTTACAAAAAATATTATTATGGTCTTTAATTGAAATACGTAGTTTGAAAACTCAATCAGTAAATTCAGACAAAATGCCGCTGCCTCTCCTTTAGTATCAGACTGAAAATATTTTTCCTTTATCATCCTGAAATTAAGGAAGAAGCTGAAGTCAACTGGGAGCTTACCATCTGGTTTCCAGAGAGAAGAATCTCAGAACAGCGTGACGCAGAAGCTCTAGGCACGGACCAGTGTCTTGCATACACACTGCTAGAAGACGGCACTTTGGTGCTGTGTGGTACATGCTGCAATGGTGCAGGCTGAGGTTTTTGGAGAAAGTAAAACCCATGGCACATTACAACAATGTCATCCCAGCCATGCCCTGTTCTAGCTGATGTCAGTGCTCACTTCCCTACCCCACCTCCCAGCTTTTGGAATCTCAGGCTTTAGCACCAAACTGTGCTCATAGGCCACAATCACCCCTGTGAATTCCTTTCTGCTCAGTCACGGCTCTCCGTACTGCTGCACATGAACACCAGTTGGAAGTCGCTCTTCCTTTCCCCCCTCCTCTTGACCCTTTTGTTTCATGGTAAAATCAAGGTCTTTGTTGCCTCACCAGGCTCATACTGCCAAGACATTCACCTGAGAGTTCAAGGCCAAAGCCTGTCTCCAGCAGTACCCCTGCTTGAGGAGTTTGAGACAGAGAGTTTTATTGGGAAACAACTTCTCTCTGCAGTCTGACTGCTCTTGGAGCCTCCAATTCCCCTTCACAATGCCAGTTCAAGGATGGCTGTTCCCATCAGCAGACCAGAGGCACAGCAATTCTGCAGCTCACCAAGTTAGCTGGTGAACACAGGTCAACGGCTGGTTAGCCCAGACTCTTCACCTCCCTGCATCACACAGCTCTATTTTCCACAAAGGTACAGAGGTCTTAATGAGAAGATGGCTAGAGTATCTCCTCAGATCTAATCACCTAGCATACAAGCGTACATCTACTAGCACAACCAGGAGATAACTGCTATCACTCACTCCTTTGGGCACTGCAGGATTTGCTTTTGCTATTGCACTGAGGCACACCAAATTGCTGCAGGGGAGGGGGGAGCTCAGTAGTCTTAAACTGAATTATACAGTTTTTCTTTGTTATCTACACAAGAGGACCAAATACTTGCTGTTATGCCTTCTGGAAGACCTGGTCTCTGACTGGATTTTAATGCTACCTGTCCCTCTTGTTATGGTTTCCCTGTCTGTAGGGACACAGTCCTCCCACAAAAGATTACGGGATTCAAGTGTACTGGCAAATATCAAGAGAAGAAAAATAATTATTTTAACCTTATTTTTAGCTACAGATTTTGATTCTTCTTATCTATGCAAAATGGAAAACAAAGAGGATGGCAATATTTCTGAATTAATTACTTAGTATTTAAATTGACAAGTAAACAAGACAACACTGAAGGATGAAAGGATAAATTAATATGCTTTCGCAAATACTAAAGATGTAGAAACAATTATAGTATTTGTAGAATTTCCAGGGAATAAAACTGCTCCTGTTAAAACACCATTTAGTTACTACTCCATTGTAACCGAAGAGTATCAGTTACAACAAATTCACTCTGTCTGCATCTACCAAATCCATTTCCAGTGACGTCACTAGCACTTTCGAATGGCTGAAAATCTCATTCCCAACAACAAATGTTTACGGAATCAGTTCAGTGTTTTAATGATAAGCAGGAAGATACTATGCTCTGAAAGAAAATACTTATAGCTCATATTTCTAGTTACATCCCAATAACCCATGACTTATCTTTGAAAAACATGCTCAATAGCAATACCGGCAGTAATCATGAAGCATGACAAAAAGAGACGCCGAACTATTACAGTTTTGAATTTTTTCTTTAGTATAAAAGTCTTCTAACTCTAACATTATTCTCGTCATAAAATATTTACTTTTCAGCAACTAATTTTACCAAAATAACATTGCCAAAGGAAACTTTTACACAATAAAATCATAGTAAACGTCTTAGTGTATTGTACTACATGGAAATATTATCTAGATTAAGAACTATGTGTCTACCAGTAAGACTTTTGCTTTGATTTTTCATTAAGACCATAATATACTCCTACACATTTTAACACACTAGATATGGTAAACTTGGGTCATTAACTATTTTCCTAGATTGCTAAGGCTTTCAGGTTGTTTGGGTTTTTTTCCCCTCTATTCAGTACACACACAACTATTTTTTCCATTAAAAATACTAAATCATTGAAAATCTTAATGAAATCAGAATTATCAAAAACTAGTAATTTGTTTTCAACCTGCAGTCCACTACTTTTAGAAGATGACAAAAAACTCACGTTCTGTTACCTGGTTAATTAATAACAAAGCAGTTCCTGCAAAAACCCTTGAGCCCCGGGCCGGGCACCCTGCTCTGCCCTGCAGCACCAGGAGAGGAGGGCTGCATGAATAACCATCCTAAATGTCACCAAATAACTGTTTATGACAGCCTTTTGAACCCTGCAATCACCTTTACTGCTTAGCCCGAGATTGCTTTTATCTATCCCATTTTTAAGACTGTGCCCAGTGTGTGTCCTAGAGAAGGATGAATGGTTACTGCAGCAAAACAACTTCAGCGTTATTTTTTTCTCCTTTTTATACACTCTAAGATTTTACCTCTATATGCCTTTTTTAAGGTTCTTGGGTATTGAACTCTGATGTACAAACTCCATTTTTTACTGCCTGAACAGTCCAGTAAAAAAGCTCTTTAAGAAAATACAGTTTTAATACAGTGTACCAGCCCTCATACACAGATGACAGAATGAATTTTTAAAAACAGTATTATTTTAGAAAGAGCAAAACTATCCTTCCCAAATATGTAAAGAAACTGAAACAATTTAAGTAAATGGATTATTTTTGGTTGACTTACAAGATTTAATTAAAAAATAAAACCACCTATGCCCCACCAGGACTACTTCATTAACTTACTAATACAGTACCTATGGAGACACTCTTACTTGCCTATCACCCCAAACCTACTTTTTTTTATTTGCTTAGCACATATTCATAAGACCACTGGCTATAAACCAATTTAATTCCAATGTGATACGCTAATGCACTCCAGCAATAATAAGGAATATTATACTCTACACATAAAACTCTATTATTTTCTTCTCAATTATTGAACAACTACAGTTTTGTTGGGTGTATTTGTTCTCATCTCATCAATTACTAATGGATTGCAAGTAAGAATACAACAGGTTGGGGCAGATGATAGAAATTGGCATGGACCTTGGTTTATTATTATTGTTTTTAACCAAGAATATCAAACTAGATGTTTTTATGCTAACAGCTTCATCTAGTTGAGTAAAAGCATGTAGCAATTCTGCAAAAATTGAAAGATTAATTTATAAAATAAGCACATTAGCTAATTCATCCCCAAAAATCACATCTGAATTTCAAATAATTTTGAAAAACTACAGTTGAATATCTTTTGGTTTCTTTTTTTCTTCCTTGTAGGTACAAATACAGCCATTTTCTGAACTTATTTAATAAACAAGAGGAAATATAAACTTTTTTTTTTTAAGAGGAGATTGTCATGTACTCACATGCCTGTGACAGTTCAGGCTAAAGAAAAACACTCTTTACTGTAATAGGCATGATAAAACAGCAAAAGCTGCAACACAGCAGATAACTGTGGCAAGATTGGTTTTTCAACAGTATGTACCAAAAGCACCTTTGTGCTGACACCGCAAAACTTTATTAGTGTAGCGTACTGCTCAGAGTGATAACATTTAACTGCTCAGATGCCAAAAAGAAGACATGCAGTCAACTGCTTATTGGTTTCAAATTAACCTATTTTTGTGGTATTTGCTTTGATCTTCCCAACTGCTATAGCTGGGACCCACCCTCCTGTACACATAGTGTACACATAGGGATAGGCAGGGCAGTACAAGATAGTTACTGCTGTGTCGTACCAGGGTGGTGCCCTGTGACAGAGTGCATTTGCCAAAGTGCTGCTTGCAGGATTTCAAGTATACAGTTAGGTTTATCTGGGATTTTCCCAATTAGGTGGCTTCAGGAATACTTCTACTTTCGTATTGGATTAAAGAGTTATGTAATCCGTCCTTGGGCTGTGTTCAGATGTAGAGTTCAGGTGACTTTATTTCCATCCAGGTCACTGTACTGGGGGGACTACCTGAACCAGTAGAGCCCTAGGAACAGGCAGTCCTGCAGCTGGACAGCTGTGGCACTGGGAGGTGGGATATGCAGTGATGAGCTGAAAAGCTTTAATTGCTCACTCAGGGAGAGGCAGGAGTGCTCCCCCCACACCAATATCCCTATTGCATATGGGAGCTGTCAACTCCTCTCACTGGTGACAACAGCTGGAGAAGCTTGTTTGGGGGGCCAACAGGAGCTCCACAGTGGGGGAGGTTCTAATGTAAAAACTGCTTTCTGTGTTTATTTTAATTTCACAGAGTGCTGAGTAAACAGAGTAAAAGCTCCAGGACTACAGCAGGTCCCTGTTTACCTCGGCAGTCATGACTCAGAGCAGTACTCCGAGGAGTACTCGGGGAGTGGTGTTTGCTCACCTACAGTGGAGCTGACGTCTGGGTGGCAAGATGCATGTGGCTCAACCCACAAATTCCTTTTTATTACCTTTCATGTTTTGCTTTTCATACAAGAAATCAGATTTGACTTCAGACATTGTATGGTAGATAAGACTACTTGATACATTGATTAAACCTTTATTTTAACTCTTTAAAAGAATCCAACCTTAATATTTATTTCAGTGCATGCAGACAAATGCTTCCTGGTTTAATTATTACATAAATACAAACAAGAATTCCTTTGAGCATTCCACCTCAGGAATTAGTTATACATCTTTCCAATGGACCAAATCTGCAAGTTTACATCAAGTCCCAAAAAGCTGCTATTAATCAAAAAGCAACAGAAAGCAAAATCCTGGGAAAAGCAGCATACATCAGACCCGACAAACCTCCTGCACTCTGTAGGAGACTCAAACAGTTACTACTTCACTTTCTTGGCTGCACATTCATCTCTGGCCTGATCTGCAAAGAGCTTACTGTCTGCTTCCAGCATAAGGGCTGCGGGTGGCAACACAACTACAGGGCAGCTTAGGAGTGCATGCTTTCTCGAGCTCTCAGGAGTCCCATCAGACAGCACATCCCCTTCCAGTTCAATGGTCCAACTCCCCGCCTCTGCCTACAGCAAGGACGGCAAGACTCAATATGCAAAACTTTGCAGACCACTCCAGGTTTTCTGTTATGCATGTAAGGCCCAAACCTAAACATCCAGGGGCAAAGAGATCTTTCCTCTGCAAAGTACATGGTGACAGCAGAAAAAGTGTAAGCTACTCAAAGTAAAAATACAAAAGTGGGAACTTAGTGAATGGATAATGAAAGTGCTTAACAGTCAGGGGACAATTCAGGTTCACAGGTTCATTCATCCTTTGTCAGGGTTTGATTTTTACTTTAACCAATAATTACACTATGAAAGCAGGTCCCATTGAGTATCCGTAACAGAGAAACATTCTTATAACCAGATTATCATCCACATGTACATTATTAATAAAGTTAATATTTACCATTGCACGAATCCTCTAAAACAGTTTTGATTATTCAGTCCAGGGCAGCTTTGGGAAGAAACTACATTAAAAATACAGCATGTAATACTTTGGTTGTATAGAATAACTGGCTTATATTCATTTAATGAATATGTTAGCTTTACTTCACCAGCTTTTATCGCAGCATCTTCCTAGTCAATATGACAAGAATGCTCTTTTTTGAATATTTTTCTGAATAACCCAGCCTACTTAAGATTTCCTAAGGCTGTCGTATCTTCTTCCTGTCAGATTCCACGCTTCAAATTATTTACTCTAATTTGTATTAAGCTTGCATCCTGGCTCTGTAGACTTTCATATTTCCATAATAATTTATAAGGCACCCCAAAAAAATAAAACAAAAAATTAATATACACTGGCTAAGTAGTTCACTGCATTCTGCTGATGAAGCTGACGCCCCAAAAAGGTGGAAGCATAGAAATGCACTGGGAATAAGAAGAGTTCATTCTACCCTAGTGGAACACCATGGTTATTAGTTGAATTACATAAGGGAAGTGTCTGGCCCAACATTTTTTAACATAACCTTCAGCAGCTAGGAGACTGGGTCTTTATGGTTATTACGTAGGCTGCACCGATGCATGTGTATGATCCCGGCATCTGCAGTACCTTTATTTTATTAACTATGGGCAGAAGGTCACTTAACAGGTAAAATGACAGTTCCTATTAGTCTACAAAACACAGGCTTTAGCACAGAAACAGCTATTGCCCCCCCTCTTTTCTTAATATGTTAGAATGTTTAATGTCAATATCTAGCATGCAAATTATTACTGGAGCAAGAAAGCTAACTGAAAACTAATTTAGACATTTAGGTATCTTCATAACTATAGGCTTTTACCAGATATGTGAACAAGCAAGTTCATTTGCAAACTAGCATTCTTCATACATTTGCTATAAGAAACTGATACTATCAGGATAGGTATTAGATTCAGTCTCAAACACATCGTATTGGCATAATTATGCTTTGAACAGAGATGCCAGCCAAAGAAGCTCTGAATGCACTCCAGTAGGCTTAAATTGCTGCTGTTTCACAAAACCTGTAACTTTATCAACAATTTTGCAGGATTATGCAAAAGACCAAATTTAAACGTCTGTTACATCTTTTAATTCACTATCAGCATCATAATTATACATAGGTTTCAAACTGTTTCTGTTAAAGGGAAACCAAATCAAAAGCTAAGTATCAGCTTTGAAGAAAAACTGCTGAATACCACTGCAGATAAGTTATCCTCATTTTATTTAAAAGAATCTCTGAAGTGGTGCAGTGTGATGCTGCATTTTCTTTCCCCTTTAGTTTTCCATTTCTATGTCTGATCCTGGCTTCCTGTCAGAAAATTATTAACATTTTCTCTGTTGAAGACACCTCATGTAACTAAAGATCATTTTCATTTGAGCATTCAAGTACAGTGAAAAGATGCAAAACATCCAAAAATTGAAGCCAAATCCAAATAAGTGTTTCTCTCCCCCCCAAATTGTATTGATACAAATCTGTATTCAGCATGATTCTACATTAAGTTCCTTTCATTACTATCATCTGTATCCCTGTCAACTTATAGATCTCATTTAAGTCTTCAAAGAACTTCTGTTAGATAATCTAAACGTGATTAATCCAGCTACATGTTTATATTCCTTAACAGTAAAACAGTTTAGCATCTTATCTCCAAAACAGAAGGCTAGCTAGCTGTTACCATCTGAAGCAAAATGCTGACTTTATAATGACAATTCAGAACAGGTGAAATTCAAGCTAAATCACAAGGTTTTGAAATTGGGGGGTGTATGTCAAGAAAATCAAGGAAATCAAGAGAAAAACTTAAGTCTCAGATATTAACTGTGGCTGAAGACTTCGGCTTGCAGGGCTTCAACATAAAGCCACAATAAACTTAAATGCTTGTGATGTACCTTGCTTTCAACTCCTGGGCTCATTCAAACTCTGAGCTCCAAGTCAAACCCACATAAACTAAACATATAATGTTGAATGTAAGCTAAAACCAGCTGAATGACTTTTCACCTAAGATAGCATTCATGATTCAGAAAAGACAGCTGTGAGGCGACTACTGTTTCTTCCCCTCCACCTCTGAA
This sequence comes from Burhinus bistriatus, assembly GCA_013397275.1. NCBI lineage: Eukaryota > Metazoa > Chordata > Aves > Charadriiformes > Burhinidae > Burhinus > Burhinus bistriatus. The sequence continues at coordinate 152,127 of VYXH01007371.1, read as the reverse complement.
CAACCAAGACACAAATCAGATGCTCAGATTATCAATATCCTTTAACTTTTAGCTGCCACAGTTCATTACACTGTTGAAGCCCTTACAGGCAGCTTTACCTTTTTACTACACTCCATATTAAAGCCAAGATTTGTGGTCCTTTTAAAATAAAGTTCTGGCTCAAAAATCAACTTGGACTTAAGTGGCTTTCCTCTAAGCTTACATGTCAACTTGCTAATCAACATATTGCTTCTGATCCCATCAGGATCATAGGAGCAGCTCAAGGTCTTTCAGCTATGCTGCCTTTGACTTTACCTTGCTGAAAACAAGTACAATTTAAGTGGTGTGCTAAGAATGTGACCCAAATGCAGTACCAGTAGCTAAACCTTTAGCCTGTACCGGGTCAGTAAGAGTGTATGCTGCCGCACCCCCCCACTGCGCACCATCATCATGAGTGAGGCATGGAGATGGACAGAGACATTTGGAGAATAAGTACCCATTAGAGTTCAACTTAGCATTATTTCCAATTACTCCACACAGGGCTGTCTTTAACTTTGACAAACCCTTCCAATGTATTTCTCCTCCCACACCAGTTTCTTTGCCATCCTCGCACCTGACCTAGAGACACTGAGGCACTTGTAAGTTAGACTGAGAACCAGAAGGGGAAGAAAAAAAAAAAGTGTCAGGAGCATTCCAGGAGCAATACCTAAAAGCAACTTCTTAAGAAATAAACATTCACACTTTCTACAGACTTCCCTGGTGCCAACTTAGTATTCAACATGCTGTATTAGCCTTTGGATTATCCTAAACCTGCAGGTCCATTTTCAGGGCTTTCACTGCAGTTGCTGGAAAGTACAAAGAACTTATTCCATTTTCATACTGTCGAAGATCAAACTCTAATTCTGCTACTATACAGCTGCCTGGCTTCGTCCCTTTTTCCTGCAAGCAATACTCACTCCTGTCTCAGCTGACCTTTGGTTTCTGAAGCAGCAGACATCCATTGCTCAGCTGGCTTTTGAGAACGGTTCAGAACAGGCAGCTCCAAGTCCTGGCTGAGAAGCAGGCCACACTTTCAACCTTCCGCTACTTCAGAAAGTTAAGATAGGTATGTGCAGCAACAAAGACACTATTGTTGTCTGCAGACCACAACTACTGCCCTTTCTTTACTACTCCATACTTGGTGTTTTCCCTAAATTTCATGACAATATAATTAAATGAGATTTTTAGATGACCAAGAATTTAAGTCAATGCCATAAACTTTTGGAGCATTCACCTATGATGCTTGAATACACATGAGAAGTTGCCAAGGCACTGATACAGTACATGTTTCTACATTTATGAGACTATTTTCATAAAAATCTATTGTCTTCCTTTGAAAAAAGATTTAGATATGAACTTACAGGCAAGCTCTTCCAAGCGATTTCAGGTGAGATTTTTTTCTCTGTGCGATCCCAGACAATTCCTTGTGGCCAGTGCCAGTTACCGGATTTGATAATTATTTACAGAAAACTAAGCTATTCCTTGATACTACCACGAACCATCACTCCAGCACGGTCTGAAGAAGTCAGTGCTCAACGTTTCTTAAGGGTAAGGACAAGCATCACTTTAACCTCTATGAATAACACTCCAGCACAACTCATTTTGTAGTCAAGCTGCTTGTACTTGGCCATAGCATCCACACAAACCTGAAAATGAAGAAAAGGTCCCTTATAAAAAAGGAAAAAGCCAAACTGGAAGTAAACAAAGTGCATTGGAACATTTTTCCATGGAATTAAAAAAAAATAATCCAGGAATGATTTGGGCAGCCCTCATAATGCAATGCTGAGGCTCAGCATAGTACCAGTATTTATGTAAACATAGCTAAGATTTTGCCAAGGTAGTTGTGTCTAAATGTTGTTATTAACCAGAGGATAATTGCGAATAAAGGGATGTGGTTAAGTCTTTTTTTAATCAGTTGCTTGAGGTTCTTTGGTGCCATAAAAAATGCGTAAACAAACTTTAGCATGAATTATTCAACACCTAAAATATGGAAATTCATTGAGGCTTTCAAATACAAAATTCTTCTAATTATTGATTATAATTTAAAAAGAACAAAGAACCATGAAATATGCAGGTATTTGTAATAACTTGTCAGTTTTATTTATGCTTAGTTAGGTTTTGTTGAAAATAAAACTATTCTCCCCTTGCTTCTGGGAAAAGTATCTAGGCCAATTATGAATGTTTGTCCCTGCAAGACTGCAAGGAAAGAATTCTGAGGTATCCTATCCATTTTTATAGGTGGAGTCCTTTTTATAAATAAAAAAAAAAGGAGGACATAATCCACTCATCTTAAGTTTTCCTCCTTGTCTGCACGTTTCAGACTTCAGAAGACTAGCTGAAACCTTAAGTTACAGATTCCATCTAATCTGCCACACTGAAATGAAGGACATTTGTTTCACTGCTTGTGGAGTTGGAGATTCAAACATCCTCCCCAGGTAACCTTTCACAAACACACACAAAAGAATATCAACAAAGCTAAGTCCAATAAGACCAAATCCAACAAGACCAGAGTAACTCATTACACAGATTTATTTTTTTTTTTTAACAAGCAAGGTATAAAGGCTGCAAGCAACTGAATGAATCTGCAAGTCTTTGCTATTTTGCTGTTGAGAATACAATTTTTAGTATTTCAGACTCACTCCATTGTTAATACATCCAGTTTACAAAAGCTATTGGAATCACCTATTTTAATTAAGGAAAGCCTCAGGGTTTTTTTTCTTTAGATTTTTCAAAATAAAAAAGAACACACTAGTAGCAATTTGTAAATTGTTTATAATGTAAGCAATACAAAATGCCTCTCTTGTAGGCTGTATTGCATTTAAATGCAGAAACATGCATCTAAAATCCTGTGCGCACTAGAATGCTTCATCCAGTTAAGCTTTTAAATATGTAGATGAATAACCCACTTCAATTTCCTAGTAAATCTTCAAGTTTTATATGCAGTACCACAAAAATCTCATTCTATGATTTCAGATGTCTACTGATTTCACTTCAATTAGATTTAGTGAAAATCTGTTAGGTTTAAACCCATACCATTTCCTCCCATTACTTTAGCATTTAGAAGTAGTTGTAGAGCAGGAGTGAAGTTAAGCAAGAGCACAGAGGTCACAGCCATGTCACCTCCCGCTATTTCTAATGCTGCTGGATATAGCACTGCTGTTCCTAAGGGGTGGGCCATTCACCCCATCCAGGCCAGCACGCTGTCCCACCGTATGACTTTAAAGCATAGGATGGAAAAGGGCATAAAGGCACAAGGCATAGAATGCTTTAACCATTTCAGCAAATGAGGTGGGATTTAAGGTATAAGGTTGGTCATAAAGTGATGTAGATTTGGGATTCTCACTCCCACTCTCAAAACCCCAACTGATGCCATTACGTGCTTTGGTTTATTTGAAGTATAGTAACCGAGAAACACTTGTTTTCTACGCGGTTCCTTTAACGTGCACAGTTCTATGTATCATCTAGTGAAGCAATAGTGGAAAAACACATCACACAGGCATGTGATCTTTCACCATCCCAGCCCTCTGCCTGTGCCTTTTTCTTTCCCCTACAAAATGTCAATCTGAACAACTCTATGAAAAACTATGTTGTGCAGCTAAGCACGCCTCATCCAGTTAATGAAAGCACCTCTTAAAATACATAGATTAAAGAATTACACCATTAGATACGCAGATGTGCTTCTGCATACTCCTTGTGCAATGTCAGACTGCCAGAATCGTTTTGTTTCCACTGAATCACAGTTCGAAAGAACAGGAGGCAGCCTGCAGCTACCCTGCTTTGGAGTTTGCTCCTGTCAAATTTCAATGTTCAGCAAGGGTTGACCTACATAGTGTTTGCACAGGAGAGCACTAGGTAAAGTCCAAGTTTCTAAAGAGAGCAAGACTAGTAATTTAGTCATTGATGAGTCAGTAATGGCCTACTGGTTCAACAGAAGGGCTATCAAAAGGGACAAAACCTTTCAAATAAAGTGTCAAAGAGGTTTCAGTTATTTGTAGTAGTTAGAGGTGCCATGGAACATTTTGCAAGAATAGGTTTGTTTACTCTGGAGAGCAGTTATAAAGTAGTTGTATTGCTTTTAGGTAGCGTTGACAGCAGCTTCGGAGAAATACTCTGCATTTTAAACCATACAGTAATAGCTAGCATGACTAAACAGCTTTCCTGTATCTTTTAACACACACTTGTGGCCTGTGGTATACAGGCAACACCAAACACCAACTATTCCATAGATGCCTATGGAGATTTATCCTCAGTGGTGTTTTGCCAATTTAGTGTTAATGTGCAAATTGAGTAGTGTATATTTTTTATTGCACTCTTAAAAATTCTCCAACAGACCGTAGCAGTAACTGTAAGGAGTACTACAAAGATGACTTTAACAGTAGATTAAAAATCAATTTTTATATGTTTCATATACAGGCATTTAAGTAATAACTTATTCATATGACCAGGTTCATGAATGGAGATAACATTTGTACATCCATTTTTATCCTTCTGGCCGAGTACAAAATAGAACTTCTTTGCCTTTATACAATGTGTTACATTGTATATTTTCCTTTAGTATGTGCTACCATTGAAATCTGCACTTTAAAAGGGACCAGAAAAATGTTCCAATGTTTATACACACTATTTAAGAGCCATTGTCTGGGCAAGGTTAAACCTGTTTAGAACTACTAGTAAAGGCATAACTTACACATCACATTATATACTATTACAGATAACATTTAAGGGACAAACCCCAAAATCACACTGGAAGTCTGTAACAAGGTGGAGCATGCCCTTTGGGACTTGCAGCTGAAGACAGAAGACCTCTGTAACGGCTTGCTGAAAGTTACAGATGTAGAAGGGAAAGCTTGTGGAAGACAAGTGCAGAAGCCAAGAGGTAAGACCACAGAATCAGATCAAGTATTTCAAAGCCATATGGCTGATCAATGGGAATGAGGACAAGCACAGGTTTCCTATACAAGGTTACAGAACCACAGGGGTTGGAAGGGACCTCTGGAGATCATCTAGTCCAACCCCCCTGCCAGAGCAGGGTCACCTAGAGCAGGTTGCACAGGATGGCGTCCAGGCGGGTTTGGAATGTCTCCAGAGTCGGAGACTCCACCACCTCTCTGGGCAGCCTGTTCCAGTGCTCTGCCACCCTCAAAGGAAAGAAGTTCCTCCTCATGTTTAGATAGACCTTCCTACGTTCAAGTTTGTGCCCATTACCTCTTGTCCTATCACTGGGCACCACTGCAAAAAGTCTGGTGCCATCCTCCCGGCACCCTCCCTTTAAGTATTTGTAAGCATTGATGAGATCCTCTCTGCATCTTCTCTTTTCCAGACTACAAAGACCCAAGTCCCTCAGCCTTCCCTCATAAGAAAGATGTTCCAGACCCCTAATCATCTTTGTAGCCCTCTGCTGTACCCTCTCCAGCAGTTCCCTGTCCTT
>VYXH01007371.1:130376-144708 GCA_013397275.1 Burhinus bistriatus | reverse complement strand
GTCCAGAGGAGGGCCATGAAGAAGATCAGAGGCCTGGAGCAACCTTGCTATGAGGGCAGGCTGAGAGAGTTGGGGTTGTTCAGCCTGGAGAAGAGAAGGGTCTTTCCAATATCTGAAAGGGGCCTACAAGAAAGCTGGAGAAGGACTATTTATCAGGAAGTGTAGTGATAGAATGAGGAGTAATGGCTCCAAACTGGAAGAGGGTAGATTTAGATCAGATATTAGGAAGAAATTTTTCACTATGAGGGTGGTGGGGCACTGGAACAGGTTGCCCAGGGAAGTTGTGGGGGACCCATCCCTGGAGGTGGTCAAGGCCAGGTTAGATGGGGCTTTGAGCAACCTGGTCCAGTAGGAGGTGTCCCTGCCCATGGCAGGGGCTTGGAACTAGATGATCTTTAAGGTCCCTTCCAACCTAAACCATTTTATGATTCTATGATTGAGGCTCCTAGAAGAGCTCCATAACACAGACCACAGCAGCTGTTAGGAATATGCCCTTCAGATACATTCCTCAGTATTTCCTTATTAAAACAGCTCCAAAACACAACATCCACAGAGAGAGTGATCACAGAGACTCTGCACAGCTTTGGTACTTCAGTGAGGTTCTTGCACGCTGTCACACTAGAGACTGTAAGACGGGAACAGGAATAAAGGGGAAAACAGTATGTTTTATTACAGCTACAGTAGCAAATGGATACAATGACAGAGAGTACTCCTCCACCCACCAGTTCTAATACTTAATGTCCTGACTTGCCCTGACTTTAAGAAACCTTTTACTCAGTTTTAGTTCCTGAGTATATTCCCAACTCTTCAAAAACACCATGAATCAAAAATAACTGACTAGGCATCTCCTTGAGATATCGTGCCAAAAAAAAGTAAGTGGGTTTATTTAAATGAGGTAGATGTCTACCCACCTCAAGAGTTTCAATTGGTCAGGAGTAATTGCAAAACAAGCCCTAAAAGGACACATTTAGCCACAGAACATAAAAAACATTCTTCATTGTTCACCGTATCCTGTTACCAGCTTGAACATAATTTTAGTTACTGAACTGGTGCTTTTTTGTTTTGGCAATCAGATGATATTAACTTCCCCTTTGTTTTTTCTTTTCCTGTTTCTACACCTGCACTCTCAATGAGCAAAGAGCAACAGGATTAGTATTTTATAGTTAGCCTACTACTCTACATCTGTAAAGAGCAGAATGACAGTAAACTTTCAAAGTCCTGGGTAAAAAACAAACAAGAAAAACCACAAAAAACCACAAACAACAATAACCTTGACTTCTAACTTTAAGATCTAATTGTAGTCCCCACATAAAATAGTTTTGAAATAAAAAATGGATATTCTTCCAAAAATACTGTCTGCTTCAGATGTAAAATTCATGACCATAGCTACCTCACAACAGGTAGTTAACACCCCAATTACTAACTCTCCAGCTACATATTTTGAAGTGCAGACCAGGAAGAACTCCCCAAAGTCTTAAGTGCATTCTAGAACAGTAGAAAGTTACCACTGGTACTTCTGATGGAAGTTTCTTTTTCCCCCCATACTAAGTTATGAACTATTTAACTGTTCCTGAGCATCAGAGATCCAGTACAAACCACAATAGGCAGGTTACAGTCAAACTGATGGGAGCAGTTCAGCTTGCTTTGTCCCTTGCAGTCCCAGGCTGGAATCTAGCCACACTCAGCACAAAGAAAAATCCTACTGTATAGCAGCAGGATAAGCCTGCTAACTGCTTGTTCAATTTTAAATGTAGTCTGGTCTGAGAGCAGACCTATGTACTGGATGAGCCAAGTGGAAAGTTATGTAATGGCCTCAGGTGCAAAAGTGCCTCAGCCTTTATCATTACGAAATTATCTGAACAAAAGAAAACCTGATTTCAGTAGGTGAACACTCTCGAGGTGTGTCAGACTAAACAGCTATTCATGACTAATTCATTAATTGTGGTAACAACATGCTTCTCTATTACATTCAAACTACTACCTTCAGAACAGATTCATCAGAACATCCTTAGTGACGGCAAAAGGTTTATGAAGTATCTGCCTATACACTAAGGGTACAGGCTGTACTGTCAATACAGCCCAAATATACTTGCTTCAGCACTTGTGTCTTTCACAGTTAAGACTGTTTTCAGAATAAACAGGTCTTAAATTCCTTTCCACAAAAGAAACTTTCAGGACTGGGAAAAAAAGTTGTTCAAGTCTATAAATTTATCCTGTGCCACTGAAACGGGGATTTAGAATTTTGTATTGTGTTCTGCTCTTCTAGGTGGGTTTCAGATATTCCTTTCCTATCCAGAATCCAAAGTTTTTAGTTCTGGCAAGACTGTATCCATAACAGCTTAATTTGGGTCAGTCTGACACATGCAGCTGAACTTCATTTAGTCTGAGTTTAACTACAGACTGCAATACTTAAGAACAAGAAGAGGTCAAGCACAGGACTCCTAAAGTAAGATCAAAATTTGCTGTCACAGAACCAATTTGTATTTTTATTTGTGAATTGCACGGGAGCAGGTAAGGCAGCCAGCTATTTCAGCAGGAAGTACATTTCTAGTGATTACAATGCTTTTCTGAAGTACATTGTATTTGCTTCTTTCTCAATATGGCTTTATTAGTGACTTTTTAAGAAACCAGGTTTAGGGCTTGGAGTTCACACACACAAAAATCTGTACTGGGAATACAGAACACAAAAGGGGCCCATCCAAGTACAGGTCTCGAAAAAAACAAGGAGCAAGTTAGGAAGACATTGATGTTCTAAGTATTCTTGCCTCTTCCATGATCAGCAATTAAAGCCTGAGAGTTCATTTCGATAGTAGTACTTTGTAACCACCACTAATTCCAATTCTTTATAATTTAAGACATACCACTTAGTAATGTACAGAGCACTGGAAGCTCTGCTGCAAAACAAGGACGTGTAACTATGTAAAGACAATCTTTTAGCATTGCAAAGATGCAGGCCCACTTACCTTAATCCATCCCATTAGTGCCACCTAACTGCTTAACATCACTGTAACTCCATGTAGAAAACCGCACTGTACATAGCTGCAAAGAAAACAGACCCGATGTGACCCTGCCAAGATTAACCCATGGTTTGAAGAAGGTTAGATTGTCCAGAAACACTGTATCATCCCTCTCTTTTAGTGAAGAAGGCTGTTCATTTTGACTAGAACAATACCAAATATGGGAATAAGTAGCCACTGTTCTTCTGTTTCCTCTCAAGTGTTCCTAGAACGAACCAAGAATAAAAACACAAAGTAAACTACAGGAAGAAACCACTGCTGGTCATGAACTTACTCTGCATGTTGAGATCAGGTCTCTGTGGACTGGGTGTGTTGGTATTTCAGGCATTAAGAGACTGGGAACCAGAATTCCTATTTACCACTAGAAAAGCTTTAAAGAGTAGTACTCATGGGAATAGCTTTAAGATTTCTGGAGAAGTCAGCTGGGTAACCGAAACTAGGAACCGGTAAACTAAGTATTCCTTTCAATATTAAAACTGTCAGTTAACAATACTGCTATGTACATTAAATAATTAATCCATTCTCCACTACAATATGCTACTTAAGTTTAACCACTTTGTAGCCTCACAAGAGTCTCATGCACTTCGTTAAACATATTCCCAAGACTGAGGCCAAGGTCAGTGGAGACTGTAGTAAGTTCTACAGAGAATACATGTTCTGTGTGTTTGAAGGCAGCTTTAAGCTAGAACGGATTGATCTCCATTATTGTATGTACTTTTTTTGAACCACAACAGAACCCATTTCAGTTGTATCAAATGTAAGCTTTGTTAACCACACAACATCATATATGCTGAATTAACTGTTATTTAAAGCAAGTATCAAACCAGGCAAATTTTTATTTTCTCCAATACATTGGATCTGTTCCTTTATTGCCATGCAGATATACATACTTACATAGTGCTGTAAGACAAGAGTGACAGTTACAGAAAAATATCTAAGCTGCTCAAGAAACCAGATCTTGTTGCTAGAAACAGGTACTCAACACATATCTTGAGTTCCCCATATTGGATACTCGGGAACTGTCGAGTCCTCTTTCACTTGCTTAGGTACACTTCTAATCTGACTTGCTCTGCTGAAGACCTATCCCTATCCTCCCATCTGAAAGTGATCATGCCTTGAACTCTGTGGTTGCAACCCAACACCGAGACAAAAAAAAGCAAGTGAAACACAGCAAAATAGCAAAACCAGTGGCCTCTCCTACAATGAAGTCATTCTCCCTTTCCCCCACACAACTCTGCTTTAAACAGAACTCAAGTTTTTGCTCATTAAAGGCCAAATCTCAGATCCGACCTCCAGACATAAGCAGTGTCGTAACATGACCTCCATTTGTTACAGACAACATTCAAGCTCACTTTTTCCCCATGTCAAGCCTAATTCACCTTAAAAAACAACAATAAATAGCATAGTCTGTATAAGTTACTGCAACTCCAACTTTAAGAGCAAAGACTATTTACTGATAGTCTATTCCTATAAACAGTGATCACCAACATAACGGGACTTGGGTCCTTACAGGGTTCTGAAACACTGTTCCTGCAGGGACCTTGGCCTTCAGCCACTGGTAAGTAGAATCTGACACTGGCCATTGAATACGAACCCTGAGGGGCCCACTGCATCCCACCACTTAGCTGGTGCTAATGCCACCCCTTACCAGCACAACTAGCAAATGTGGGCTTTAAGCATCTGTAATTAGGAACTCTTGGCTACCCCAGGAAGACGCAGGAAGAGATGCTTTGCAAAGCCAACAGCCACTGCACAGCAAGTAAACAGCTAGCAGTTTGGATACAGTTCAGGGTAGATTTATGCAGTTCTAGCTCTTTTGCCATAGACATCTCAGCAGGTTTAAGCTACTGCTCTGCAGCAACAGGCCTACACTTCACCTTCCACCAGGGCCAATCAGCTCCAAAAAGTCACCTTACTCCAGCCTATTCAAGTCCTGCAGGTTACACAAAGAACAGCCAGGATACCCTCAAAAACTGAAGACATTTGAATTGCCCTACCCTGAAAAGTTATTTTGACTTTTCCACTGCAAAGAGCAGAACATTTTTTGTAGGAACCTTTGGTTTGCTGAATCTAGCAATTATTGACCAATATAGTAGTTCCCAGCATATATTTAAAGTTGAGTGGAAGCACTGAAAAAGGCTTTGGAGGCTACCAACAATACAGCACCAAGTCCTGGAAACATGACTGTGCGTAAGGCACAGTTTTTAAGTGTAGGAAAAAAAATGCAGCTGAAGTAATTCTGTTCTTAGTGGGACTACTGTATTTTAATTGGTAAAGTCAAATATTAGTTTTCATGGATTAAAGCAATTCAGAATTCAGGAACAAACAAACTTTACACGAGAACAGTGTCAGCAGGGTATTATATGGTACAGAAGCTATATGTAATAAAATCATGCTTTGTAATACATCAGTTTCTACAGTAACCAAATTTTTAATTTAAATTATGGTAGGAAAAATATGGCAGGAGTACTGTGTCACTAACTTGCTTCCATAAAAATTGTGCTATCAAGAATCAACAAAAATTATAGAACTAAATATGATACAAGAGTCTAATACAATGATGGATTCTCATGACTAGTTTTTTCCCTAGATGGTGGCATCCTATCACTAGTTCCTTCAAAAACACCAGATTTCTTGATCTATATTTAGACAGCAAATTGTAAGTGCCAATACCTGGACAGCAGAAATATTTACACAAAAATCCACATTTCGTTGCCTTTAGAAGATATTGTAGAATTATTTATTAATTCAGACTATGTAGACAGCTAGTACCTCTGTGCTCAGAAAGCAAGGATGGGTGGTTTTGCAGCTTTATATCCTTTCTGCTATGAATCTCACTAAATGTGAAAACGCCCATTTAAATTAAGTATATCTGTACTGTAAGTATGACTGTTTTCAATTACTGTTAAAAATACTTTTGCACATTTCCCTTTTCTTAGGTGTGTACTGAGTACAGTCAGGGATGCAGTATAGAAAAACAAATTCTTTCATGATTGATAAACAGACAAATCAAATCCTTCTCAAATACTGAAAGAAAAAACAAATACTCAAACTTAAAAGTATGCACTTGCTTTTGAGTACCATGAAATGGCCTTTAAGATTAGGTTTGATGAAAGTACTCCTTCAATATGCCTCAAGAACACTGCTTTCACTTAGCAAATGAAGTATTTTCCAGTTCATATACCAAAACATCTGCAATAAGATAGTCCAAAACCTTAGTGATCCAAAGGTGTTACATACAAGCTAGAAGCACCACAACAGCTCAAAGCCCAACAGCTAAGAGAATGCTAATGCTGTATACATGCACGTTTACAATACCTAGGTAAACTTTTGTCCTTGGACTGTTAACCCCCCCAGACCAGTAGTACTTTCATACCAAATGAGCTACCAGACTGTACAGGGGTCACAACCCAAAGGACTTCAAATGCGTTGGCAGCATCTGTTAAAAGAAATTCAAATACACTTTGTACCAGCATACTTCTTTTCAAAGCTGGGAATAACAAAGGGTTAAGAGTTACCGCAAAAGCAAATTTGGAAGCACTTAGCCATTTGTGCAGACTTGTATCCTTCAAGGCAGGAAAAAAAAAACCAAAACAAAACAAGATGAGACAAATTCTTGACTACTGCTTGGCACTGCAAATATATTACTGACACGAGGTCCCAACTTCCATCTTTCTGTATTTCTGCTATTAGCAATATACAACTCAAAGCACAGGAAAAGACATAAATCACTGCAAAAGATAACAGCGTGCACTGGTAAACTGCCTAGAATTTAAAGCCTCATAAATGTTGTGGAATGTCAGATTGAAAACAGAAGACTCTCCTAGGTGCAGGATCAAACATCTGGCTGCATATTATTTCATAAGATACAAGCATGAAAGATTTAAAGTCCTGACTGTTAAGAACATTTGACATGTTTTATAAAGGCTATCAGCCTGCATTGTTCAGCCTTGAATACGACTTCAACACTTAAATTAGACAAGGCTGACCAAGAACTGGTTACAGACTCAGGCTCAGCTGATGGTGATTCAGTGAGTGGGTCTGAGCTGGCAAGGAAAAAACCCTCATGCTTCCTGTACAGGGACAAGTGCAGCTAGTCACTGCAAAACTGCCAGTCCTGTTTGAAGGATGCCAACAAAAACCTCTCATTTAGACTTCAGATTGCTGAACAGAGCATCCAAATAGCTTCTAGAAGCACATGCTTTTGCATAAACCATTTATGTTCCTTTTTTTGACAAAGTAGGCTAAAGAGATCTATCATCATCCCACCCCACAAGTATAAAGCAGTCGCCTTTCGCATTGTTCCCCCGCCAGCCAGAAATGGCTTTCACCAGAGACACTTCTCGCAGCTGAAGAATCACCCAGATGACAGGAGTGTCCTTTTTACGCTTCCAGAATGGTGTTGATCATGAAACATGCTGAAGATCTGCTAACATCTGGCTTTAAAGTTCACATTTAGTTGTTGAATTTAGTAAGTTATGTTATTAGATAATTCTTCATGCTTAAAAGGTCCTCTTAAGTTTGCTTCCCATTGAGCACCACTTCTGATGATAACTCTGACTAATACTCCAATTACCAATACTGCTCTCCTTGTCAGCTTTCCCATTGGCTTTGTTTAAAAAAAGCCTTTTCAGTTTCAATTCAGAAATTTTTTTTAGAAATACACTTTACAGTTTATGAACCCAATCCATCAATGGTTTTAATGCCAATTAAATGCCGCTATGTCTTTGGAAAAAGACCCTTGGCTACCCTCCCCTTCCTAGGCTATTTACATTAAGTAATCTTGAGCTTAGATGGACTTGCTGTTGTACCTGAAGCAAACTCCAAAGCTATTTACACATTTGTATGAAGCATATTTAATAAAACAGGCAGAAAACACCTGTAAGGTTCAGTATGTGGAAATGCTTTAAGAAAGCTCTTCCTACCACAATAATGACTTAGTCAAGCAAAGAAAGAATCCCACGCACTGCCAGGACATGACTGCACACCTGGTCTCCCCCTCAGGGGTACTCGCACTTTTGAAGAGGTGAGGTTAGGAGAAGGGGAGGAAATCAGTAGGTGGAGGATAGGAAAGTTGGAAGATGAGGATGAGTCAGGAGATGAGCGATAGCCATACTTCCTGGGCAGGACAGTGATCAGCATCTCAGGAACGCGGCAGCAGGCAAGAGGAAAGAGTGATTGAGCCCAGGAAGGTCTGGCTAAAATACATCTCCTCACACCCAAGCTCCCCCAGGAGTACAACAGGAGGCTATGATTGCACAAGCATCCTAACGATTAGGTGAGGCAAAGGTCTAAACAACTTGTCAGAGTAAGAGACAGCTCTTGGTTCTGATCTTAAGATAGAAAGAAAATTCTTGTTTACTTTCTACCATGTTTCTCTGATATTTGTAAACACTTTTACACCCATGTAGTAGAAATAATAAAAGCCAAACAACATACAACAGCTAACAGAGTCCTTTGGCTACAGTGGTTTCAAAAATTAGCAAGCAGCTCATATACCTGTAATACTTCACCATACACAAGCAGTACAAAAAGAAACTTCCACAGGACTAATAGGATGCTGTTCATTTGCTAGTGACCAGCATCAACTAGAAAAGCTCCTTGGCAGACAATAGGATAGTGAGGAAATGGCTGACCTCCAACAGACGAGAAAATGTGTAAGAGAGTCTTTGTATTATTTTCCTCAAAAGATTTAGCCTTTTACGCTGATGTAAACCTTTGTTGCTCATATTCAAGGTGAGACTTTAGATAGTACAAAGTGGCTTCATTCAAAAAGTTAACAATAGTGCAAGCCAACCCTTTCTTGACAAAGCCTATGCCTGGTGACTTCTGTGTTTGCAGAGGGACTGAACTATTTTCAAACAAAACACATACACACACACTCTCCCCAGTTCTGAGAAAAACTTTGATTTTACTCCTTTCTAGTCTTGCACTGTTAATGCCTAGAACAAAACCCGTTTTGATTAGGTGCAAAATCCCTTTCTAACATCACACTTAATGCTTTCCAGTTCCCACACACCACCTAGACCTAGAATCCAGCTTCCTAAAAAAAAGCAGACTCAAGTATTGCATTACAATAGTGTTTTAGGAAACCAAAGAGGGAAGCAGATCAATTTGTCAGTTATAAGCCATGTATTGTGGCAGCAGCCAGCACCAGAGGGTAAGCAAAAACCTGACAACTTGCAGGCCAACACAGCAAGCCAGATCGCAGGCTAGTCTCTGTCAGCAGAACTACAGCGATCTAGGTCAGAATTCTCCATACAACTCCAGTAAGCTCATTTTGAGGGTTACCCAGGGTCCCTGGCAAAGCAAGTGTAAGAGCTAGGAGCTTAGGAGTAAAGATTACCTCTTTCCTTTTTTTCCCCTTCCTCATCAGATGCAGCAACTAGAACTCATATGGTTTTATTGATATAAAGGATTCTTTTGTAGCTCTGCAGATGTCTATTTACATGTTCTCCATCTATATCTTAGCAATACATGCATACTGTATTAGAAGGCAAATCTAAACATGCGGGCATTTCTGATTTCTTATGCTGAAATCAGGAATAGAAAAGTACAAAAACCGTTACTCTTTGATATAACTTGGACAGAGCAGTGCATGACCATTTAAATCGATGTCACTTGTACACTAACTCCTGAAACTGGGAAGAGATTAAACTGGTATTTATGAAGGAAAAATATTTAAAATTATTACAAAAGGAGCTGAGAAAACTTCTCTAGAGAGATGTGCAACTTATTCATGTTTCATGCAAGGAAACATACTTTCCATGTTAAGATAAGGATATTACTAAGATTTTACTGAGAACTCAGTAAAAGCTTGACAACCGTTCACTGGCTAGCTGTCACAAAGGCTCTAAAAAGCCTGTTTTCACTTCCCCCATTCCACATATGGAGCAATGCTTTAAGATGAGGCAGTAAGAATGGGGCAAGCTATCCCTTCAAGTTAAGAAAAAGTGGCTGCAAATAGTTTAGTTAAACTACTAATAGCATTGTCACCCCATTTCCTTCACTACAAGCTAGTTACGTATGGAGAGGGGGAAAAAGCAATTCTGGAAGGCAAAAGAGATTATGAGAAAAATGCTGGAGATGTACATACATACACAATCATGTGTTCAGTTTTCAGCTGCAAAAGCTGCATTTGGGCAACATTCTACATATATTAGTATTTTCCGAAAAAGTGCTCTAACATACACAATATATCCATAAACCATTCTAGAGGTCTAAACTAGAAAGAGAAACAAGCATGCACACAATGTAAACCTAAACAAAACACATCAAGTATGAATCACTAGCTTTGCTATTGAACATGCTACTGTGTTTTATTATATTTTATGTATCAGCCAGACAGAAACACCATATAGCTGGAAGATTTTTCCATTAATGCACCTCCAGACATAATGCAAAGCACATGCTGTTACCCTCTCTACTATTCCACATTTGGCAGAGAGCAAGGTTTGAGCTTATGCTACTGTCTGCAGCACCAGACAGAAAAGCACCCTTCACATACAGAAGCATCAGTGTCTTGCTTGTGACCTTCTTGCAGGAAAAAGACTTAAGACAGTATAAGGTCCCGATTCACATCACACAAGCTATTTTAGGACCAAATCCTAGAGGCTAGCAAGTCCTTTCAGGCTAATTAAGTTATTTTCATTTCTGCAGAATTTCATAGGTGCTACATGTAATCAAGACATCCCCAGCATCTTGCTGGATTGGGCTATAAATATCTGACCTCTACTGATGTCAAGCTATGTTGAACTGCTATAAAAAGGTTCCTTTTTAAGAAGCAACCAGGTCTCCTTCCATCTTTGTTGAAGAAGTGGAAACATGAAGACACCAAAGACACCCAGATAAAATGCACATACTGACTGCAGTGCTACAGAAAAACGCTTAGCATTGAAATGCTGGTTAAAGGCAACACATAAACACTTTTTTTCCTCCAGTGAATTAGACAATGCTGGCTTCCTTGACAATTTATGAGTTACTCCAGATACTGCTAAACCTGCCTTCTCTTGGAGCCTTCCCTTCTCACTCTCCCCAACAAAGCAGTACAAAACTTCAGAAGAAGTAATCTAGAACAGAGTTGATCACTAAGTTGATCACTGACACATTGTTTATTTGGTTTTGTTTATTTGGTTTTAATAAATATGGCAGCAGTTTATGCCTTAGAAACAGTATTATGTTCGCTGATTAGTGTTCAATGTTTTATCCTTAAGGGAGTCAAGGCCAGCTGACATTACTCAGGGGAACAATCTCTCCCTGAAGACTACAGAGCTACTTTAAATGAAAGGTTCAGGATCACACTGTCACATTAATGTGACAAGATTACTTCTGTAACCTAACACAGATTCTCTGTCCAACTCCAGATAAGATCCTCTAATGTATCTCCATGAACTACCTGATGGAGGTCCAAACTCACAGTATAAAAGCAAAAGTTGCATAAAGTTCACCTGAGCTTAGGTTTCACTTCAAGCAAGTTTCAGCATAGTTTTGCAGAGTGCTTTCCTGAACATTAAGGATCCAGTCCATCACTGGAGTGGGACTACTTTACGCTTACATAGTACACATTTTTGAAGACTTAAAAGTTGCAGCTAAGCTGGTAGAGGCCCTAGTTTATTTCAAATTTTAAAAATTGAAATGCAAAGTTAACAACATGGATGCAATTCAAGGGAAAAATTTCAACAGCTGCCACACATTCCTTAAAACTGTCAGCTTTAATACAGTTTTGCCCCACTGTTGCTAATTCCCACCTTGCACTGCCGCGTACAGCCATGGAACAGCTCACTCATTCCACATCTGCAGATCTCCTCCTGAAATCACACTGTTAACTGGACATAGATATTGATCTGGATTAAAAATAAACCAGCAAAAAAGTGTGTACGTATTGCTAAGTTGCACTAAGCTGCACAATCTTGCTAGTAGACCTAAGCGGGGCAATGCACCACAGCACAGAGCCTAGAGAAGGCAGCACATTTACACCAGCGTCACCTTTACGTGCTCTGCTGTATCAGACTGCCTGAGAAGCATAAAATAACTACCACTGATGCCAGTGGTAACTCAGCACCCTGTACCATGGACCCTGCCAGAACAGGAGAAGTTCACTCTAAGGTCCACAGAGACGATATGCCAGAAAAGACTTAATTTAGAGAACACAAAGCAGTCCCACGACATTCTGTCTCTTCCCCCCTTCACAGAAACTGTAATTGTCAAGACAAAAATAAGGAAAATAATGTGAAATTTTTTATACAGGACAGAGAACAAGTATAAAGCTTCAGGGTATTAGTATCATGATTCATGTTCACAAGCAATCATTCTAAGTCCTGCCAGGCAATCCTTCTGCCAGCTTTTTAAATTACAAAGTACTACCTTCTAATGATTATCAAACAATTGTTTGGGCATAATTCTTAGAAAAGAGCAGTACTTTTAAAACAATCTTTTCTGGTTTGGTTGTAATCATTACTTATGGACAGCCTTAAAAAATGCAGTTCACATTAGCATGAGATCTCGCAGTGAAAAGATTAATTCAAGGTTACTTCAGTATCAAATTAAAAGCTAGAGAATATAGTTCCTTGAAAAGGATATCAAACCAGGACACTGAAAGAAACTAGTTCTCTTACTTTGATAAAATAAAGCTCATCAAGTATGTTACCAATTAGTTATGTGTATTTATAAGAACTATATTTCGATTAAAAACTTCCATTAAAAAGGAATCAACAGAGTCCACAGCAGGTCAGCTAACAGACTTGCTGATATCAAAGTATTACTGTTAACAGGTAGGCATCTCTGAAGGACCTGCACAATGGACTTGCCGCCCCATTTAACATGTCATCAGCCTAGGCACCACTGCATAATCTCTACCAGAAGTCCGTAAGTGCCACAGGTGCCTGTGAACTAGAAAGCACTGAGGAGCAAAGGTTATGGTTAAAGAGTTGATTTGAACCACCTGGCCAAACAATCAACTCACAAGAAACACAGGTACCTATCTTATTCAAAGCTCCTTACCAACAACAGGACTGTAAGAGGTAGTGGTGTCACCATCCCCAAGTGTGACAGAAATTTCTGGTTCCTACCCTCTGCAATGCTTTATTTAAAGCAAAGGCATGTGCTCAACATAGGTGTAAGCAGGCATAAGTGTACTTGCCTCAGGAAGTCAAAGCACAGGCACTGGCAATGGTAGAGGCATCCTTTAAAAGATACTGGGAGTGAAGGGCCCAAGCTAACACTCCACATAAGTCAGTGAAGCTCTGAATACACAAGGACTAGGTTGGTAAGTCTTTAAAATGTAACCTTAGTTAAGCTTTAGTGGGAAAAATGCAGAAGGTTTCCAAGTATCTTAACTCTCAGATCTTTAGTGTTCCACTTTAGAACAGTTTTTCGTAAATTACTTGTTTAAAGGTTATGGATTTTAGCCTAGTTTATTACCACATAAGATTTTTCACTACTTACTCTAAGTCCTTGTGTAACAGGTAGTCATAATCATTATTTGGGTTACTTCAGGACGAAAGCTATTATTGATGACGAGGAGTCAACTGCTAAAGACAGATCAGGTTCAGCTGCTGAACCTCAGTTTTCCCTCAACCTAGCATCGATGTGTTTTACCAATACCGCATCCCCTCATCGCACGAGACGTTTAACAGACCCGGCAGCTGCACCGCCACAGTACCCGAGCTCGAGAGCTGCGTGTGAGGCACACAGGTCCGCTGTCCTTGCCGCCTGTCACCAGGCCACCCGCGCCGAGCGACACCGACACTCGGACACGGGTACCAGAGACCAGCAGGGGTGGGTGGGGGTGGGTGTGGGTGAGTGTCTATCTCCACACAGAAACCCCTCGAGGGGCGCCGCCGCCTCACCTTCCCACAGGATTTTTTCCTACTCGAGAACACCGACATGCCAGACCTCCCGACCGGCGAGAGGCGACGGGAAAGGAGGCTGCTGCTCGGCAGACNGGCCGCGCGGGCGATGTGTCCATAAATGGCGAACTCGGCCGCCGCGCAGCCAATGGCCGCGCGCCGCCGGCACGTCACCCCCGGAGGGAATCCCGGCGCGCGCGGCCGGCGTCCCCGCCCGCCGTGTCCCAGCACGGGGGCACCGGTCAGGCCCCCGCGGCCCCCGCTCTGCCCGCCGCCACGGCAGAGCTCCCGCTGCGCTGAGCTGACCTGCTTCCACGCCCTGGAAACGCTGGCACCTACAGAGCGTCCTGATACCAAACGGGTACCGAAAATGCACCGAAATGCTGAAAATACCCACCCGAGCACCGGGGAAAAAAAAAAAAAAAAAAAAAAAAGAGAGGTGTTGGCCTGGCAGCGGGCCCGATGGCT
>VYXH01007371.1:76431-116743 GCA_013397275.1 Burhinus bistriatus | reverse complement strand
TTTTTTTTTTTTTTTAAGGTTATGCACTATCCTTTAGTAAATAGGAAGTAACTAGATAAGTCTGTTTTGTCACATCAGAAAATTGATCAAAATAGATACAGAGAGGGAGAGATACATATACACACACATATATATCTATCTCACTGAGAAACCCCTGACAAATTTACGTGCTAGATCTTCCTGCTTCTTTATATAAAAAGTCCACTTTGAGATCATGCTACATCCTAAGCGAGGCCTGTATTTGGGGCAAAACAGTTACTGACACCTTGTGAAACAAAATATCGTGCCTTTGGTTCCAATAGCAGAACTGAAGTGAATGAGCCCCTGCCAGCATGAGCTTCACAAGGAAGCCCTTGCCTGAGCGAGTGGCTGGTATGGGGATCGGTGGTGGTCTCTGCAACGCCCTCATACTGGGCCTAGCTTGCAATTTATCTGATAATTGTATGAGATTATAGCAATCTGCCTTATATCAGGTTGTGCAATTAATGTTGAATATTTGTATTCATTACCATAAGAGAATCAGTTTATTGTCTTTTAACTGATACCTTCTATTCAGCATCATGCTCTCAACACAAAAATTCTCCCTGAATAAGGAAGAAAGTAAGCTTTCCTTTATCAGAAATCAAGTTAAAGCAGTGTTCCATGGGAGAAAGCTATTTGCCTTTATTTACAGACATATTCTACTTTGAAAATTAGTGTTTCTGTGAATAATGATTATAGTATTATCCGGAGATTGTGCTCAAGATGCTAGTTTGTTATGCTGTTAGTGCTATACAGACACCTACCAGAAACTTTCCCTGGGATAAACACTTTCTGATTACTCTAGCCAATATTTCTTATATAAAATAAGCTGAACTCACCTAATGTAATTTAACTTCTAGTCCCACTAGCTTTCAGATGAGTTCAAAGAGTGAAACCTTAGAAACGTGATCAAGTTACTGTGGGTTACCAATTAACTGTACATCAGCTCTCTGCCACAGTCAAGGTGCTACATATGGCTCGGGCTGTAGTGACAGTAGGCGCATTTAACTTCGCATTTGCTCCAGGCTAGAAGTATGCACATGGACAATCAGTGTGAATTAGTTTATACATGCCGCGTGATAGGAAATCACCTAAGTCTGAGCCTTTCGGTCCTGTAAAAATTTCAATGTCAGTCTCAGGATTCTGGCCAAATTTTGGTTCCAATAATTACATGCATTACATTACATCCTATTCAGCTTCAATATTGGAGAGAGTGGTGTTTATTTCCTAACACCAACTGTTCTGTAACATGTCAATATATCAGCGAACAACTGTCTCATTATTTCTTGAGGGCTGCTGCTTTTAATGGCGAGAACAGGGATCCCTACATGCACATACAGCTCCAAACCCACGCCACCCACAGGAGTGAGGTTTGGACAGACCGTACAGTTGGGCTCACCTGCATCACAAAATCAACTAACATCCCTAGAAGGAGAAGACTGAATACACATTCCAGCTCATGTCTCTGGGCCATTTCTCATTAACTATAATTTATTGATGAATTTGTAAAGCATCAATGCAGTGTTCACCATGAATGATACTGCACATTTTCCTAAGACTCAGCATTATTATTAACTTTAAGAAAAATATTACCGCTATTAACTTCAGTGACTTGTTCAGCAGAAAATTAGATACATGCCGATAGATCCATTACTCCAGCCTCCTGTCCCCGATGTTGGCCATTTGGTATAACACAGATTTATCAATTCTATTTCTCGTGATATTAGATCATAAAAGTCATGAGTAGTGCCTTATCATTTGTTTACAGAATAACTTGTGCACTGTGATCATTTATCTGGAAACTTTAAATACAGCAGCCTAATCAGAATCATAGCAGTAGCTGTCTCTAGAAGCTTCCTGATAGCTGAAACATCCAGAGAAATGGCAACTATGCATGTTCAAATTGGGCCTACTTTGCATATATAGATGATTTTTACATGCATTATAGATCTGATTCATTTCAGACACTCTGGACTCATTACATGTAGGCAGATTTTCCCACACTGCACAGAAAATGAGTCGGATGCATCTGGGATGCACTGCATTTATGAAGTTCCCAAGTACAATAAATCTGCTGCCTTGTGGCTACTTGCCGTGCAGGAGATGCACACTGCAAGGACTGCCCTGGGCTCCCTCATCCAGGCGACGCAGAATCTACCAGCTCTGCTCTTCTTGCCCAGTGCATCCCCTGGATGTATCAGCTTGCTTTTCACTACTTGTTCTTCAGCTACTTGTTTTTCACTGAAACACTGGTATTTTAATTGAATTATTTATTGTGCATTTCTTTGTACAAAATGGTTTTATATAGAGCTCTTATATTTTTAAACCATCATTCTTCCTAGAAGTCTTAATGTATTTCTCATTTCTTTCCTTGTGCTTTTAAGATGGCCAAACCTCAAAAGTTGTTTTCAACTTCTGTCTTTATATCCATAGTCTACTGGCTTCATCTATATAGACAGTCCGATTAAATTACCCAGGAATTTAAATCCAGTGTTCAGAAACATTTAGTTCTATTTTTAAGAACAATTCTATTGTCATTTTAACATGAATCTACAAAGAAGTATCAAAGCAGAACTTTCAGAGGTGTGGGAATTGCCATGTGCCTTTTTTTCCCCCCTCTTTTTTTTTTTTTTTTTTTTTTTTTACAAAAGAGGGAAAAATTCCAACTATAATGTACCCTTTTGTTTAGATTACTGATTTTCTTCTGACCCATCATGCAGTAGAACCCTGAATCAAAAGTATTAGAAAGCTCATGGTTTTCCATATGTTCGTCTTATTATTACCTCCACCTCCATTTGAAAGCTAGTGGAAGCATAGACTAGAGTTATTAAATTCTTCTGAGTTTTTAACTCAAAATATGTACTCACATAACCAATATCAGAATCTCATTCTGTGTCTACAGCACACTAATGTTTTTTTCCAGGTCAAAACTAACCAGGTGTTTGTGAGTGTATACAATATATATAGCAAAGAGACTTCCCTTTGACCACTTCAATATATGGAATATTGTATTTTAAAAAAAAACCTAGGGGGTTTGGACAATGGAATTTAAACTTTATTCTGACTTTGTTTAAAAGGGTGCCAACTACAGTATCCTTGTAGAAAAATGAAATACTGTGATTAATACATACCAGGCTGACACTAAATTAACATAGTCAGAATTTTAATGTTTCAGTTACCATGCAACTATATGACCTCTTTGATCACATAACCGAGTTCTCCAAAGAAGAGAGATGCACTCCGATTAAACCCAACCACTAATTTGCTTTAAAAAGTTACAGGTGTCTGCTGTTTACATTTGCTACAGTAGTTTCAAAGCTGTTGCTTTTTATATTTCCTGTCATGCCTCAGAGAAACAAAACTAACTATTTTCTTGAGTCCCTAGGCTTTTCATGACTAGTTGCAAGATGATTTCATTCCTCTGATGCTCTCTGATGGTAACAACATGGAGAGATTTGGCTTCTCTCATCTTTCTATAGAAACTACCTGATTGTAAGACCTGCAAGTATGGTTCACTGCTACGTAAACCTTAGCTGGTCTTCCTACAGATTTTCCTAATTGGTCTCACAACGCTGAACTGCTAAACTATAAATTAATTTCCACAAGGTTTATAATTTTTTTGTGTTATTTTGCATTACTGGTTATTTTCATATTGAAATTGTACTGTAACACTAAGCAGATGCTCTGTCATTTTAGCTGTTACTTTCCCTTCATATTTAATGATAATGGTAGTTACTGTAGCCGAGGTGATGAAAATGCATGTTGAAATGAAAGCCTTCGAACTGAAATGTGACTAAAAAGAGGTTCAAATGTGTCATTGGTTTAGGTAACGACTTAACGTGCCTCAGCTTGTTCCATTTTACTGCCTTTTTCTCCCTTAAATTGTAACTGCTGTCTGTTCTCCATCAGTTGCATAGATCAAATTTGGTAACATTGCCGATTACATAGTTCCCTCAGCAAAAAAATATACATGACTCATACTTCACAGAGGTCTTACTCCTGAAATTACAGCACTTATATTTTTACAGCTCAGTTAATGTCCTTATTGTATTACTGTAGGTGAAACCTACCTGACCAAAGTATTTTTTAAAAGTGGTAGAAAACGCACATATTCTATAGCACATTTATCCTGAAAATGTTACAGCATCAAGAAAGATTCCAATGCAAAGAAAGGAAACAATAACTATTGTGTTTCAGAACTGCATTTCATAGTCTTTTGTGAGACAAAATTGCCATTACTTTCAATGACAGTTTTACCTAAATAAAGACTAACGACTAAGACTTGCCCCACATTGTTTACTACACATATTAATTGTATACTGCTATTTCACAAATAAAAATAAGAATGTAAAACTCAGAGGAACACAGCTACAATAATGAAAAAAATAGTCCTCAATTATTTAGGCTTCTAATCACGTAGGTGAAATCACACACACTTTCACAGATGTCTTTTGGAGTATGACAAAAATACGAGGTATTGAAATTCTGCATCTTTGCATTTCTAATGTGATTTCCCTGACTGATAACAACACAGTCTACACATATTATGTCAGTGCCAAGAAAACAGGAATGTATGTGTCAGACTATTTGACTTCTAGTCCTGTTTGGGAGCAGTTTGCTGAATAATATGAGATACATCACCATTCTTACAGCCTCATAAGACATTGTTTCACTAGACAGCCAGCAATTTCACAGAAATGCCCAGTCTAAAATGGATACTTTAAAAAGCTTGTACATTATATTCTATTCAGCTGTTGCTTTGGTATTTATTTATTCAAACAGGTGTGATGCTGGTTTAGCCAGACTGTCTGCAGAGCATAAAATTACATATGAAAGACTTCAGAGCCTAAGTAAAGACCAGCACACCTCCAAGCTGATCTTAGAATCCAAAATCAAAGAGGCAGAAATACAGGTACGGTATTTGGACCAAAGCAATCCACGTGCGGGCAAGAGTTACAGTCTCCATTCACAGACTCTGTTAGTGTTAACTATTATCCTGGGAGGTCACAGATTTACAAATGGAGAGGTGTATCTGCTCACAGTCCTTGTTAGATTGAATATTGACGTGGCTGCAGTACTGCAGTGGTCTAACTGAAAAAAGGTCCTTACTTTGCTGCCTTTATCATGCCGTGTAGAAGGGGCTGGCATTTAAAGGCACCTGAAAGGACTCCAGGAATGAACAAAAGTCCATGATTACTGGCCTGAATGGCTTCTTCAGGTTGGAATGAGAATGTAACATGGACGCTCTACAAAACTACCACAACAATGCAAGCATCAGTGTCTCTCCCTGTATGTTTTGGCCATCCCAGGATGACTTTATATGTATTTGAACACAATTTTTGAAGGTCTGCAAAACAAAACTGGTTTTGGGTTCTGTGAATCCATAAATCTATCTGTCTGGTTTCTCTTCCATTGGGTATGAGAATGGAAGTGAGCACTAGATACAAGCAGAGACTTATGACATTAAGGAAAAGGATTCTTCTTACCTCCATCTCAAGGCCTTCCCATTATCTTGGGCAACAAAAGTATTTTACATCTTCATTTTGCGGTAGGTACATGGTTAAAATCCACTTTATCTTTCTCAGAAGACTCAGTACAGTATATTAGCATGCAAGGACTATATCGTCATGAATCTTGTAAAACAGAACAGTATGTTTTGTAAAACTGGGATGAGTGGTGTTGTGGCTTGGGCCAGATATTTTCTGTTAGTAATGACCTATCCCCAGTTAAATCCAGCACTTTTATCACTGCAGTAGCCATTATACATGAAGTGATGAAGAATATCACTCAGTATTGGTGGAGTGCTTTGCCATTCGTTTACTCTGCTTATGTGGCAACATGGAGACGTACGGATCGTGTAAATTCAGCTGTCTCAAGTCGGGGGGAGCAGGCAGACCCTTTCAAGGCAAGACTGTTCAAATTATTTGTGGCTGAAAAAATTACAGTTTTCACAATGCTGATACTTTCATCTTGCGAGATAGTATATGTTTAATGATAAAGTGTGAAAATTCAATAATTTTTGAAATGTCAGCAAAAATGGTCCTTCTTTAAGATCTTCTCTACTGCTATGAAGATGTCCCAAATGAGACTGTGATGAAATGCTGCTGAGAAATAGTAAATTCTGAATTTTGTTTCAGATTTCTCATCTTCTGAGCAGAGTAGAGCAATCAATAATGCAACAAGAAGCAAAGCTGAAGATTGCCTACAAAGAGAGCAACCAACAGCTCCATCTTCTGGATATGAAGTGAGTGCCCGAGAAACCTCGCTGCTGCCATGCACCTTGGAAGACAGGGCCTCAATTTTCCAAGTCTGACTGTTGTAATCTTCAGGTCTACAAAAGCATGAACCTGTTTAAATACGTATGTGTGCTCAACACGTATTACAAAAGCACAATGGTCTGTCAAGTGAGACTCGCTTTTAATAAGAATTCTGTCCCTAATATGGCTAGGCAATTTTGAAAAGCCCATTAAGTCCCTAGTTAAGTATTCATGGAGAACTTGTATTAAAGAACACAACTAAGGATTTTTGTAAGAGTGGCCTGGTACCTTTTTGCAAGAACTGTATGAAGCAACAAATGCTGGAGGTGGCTGTCAAAAGCAGGGCAAAAAGTTCAACTCAAGCAACCAGGAAGCACAGCATTCACGAAGTGTTACTACTTTAAATTGGCTTCAAATATGAATATATAACTCAAATACCTAAATTATTAATGATAAGCTACTGTGCTCCTACTAGACATTATATAGGGATATATTCAATTCAGATATCAACTCCTCTCTGGGCGTTTCACTCAGCGGCAGTCCTGGTTT
The DNA here is from genome assembly GCA_013397275.1 of Burhinus bistriatus. Classification (NCBI taxonomy): domain Eukaryota; kingdom Metazoa; phylum Chordata; class Aves; order Charadriiformes; family Burhinidae; genus Burhinus; species Burhinus bistriatus. The sequence goes on along the minus strand of VYXH01007371.1, from coordinate 109,916 downwards.
AAGCCACCCACATCTTTACTCCTTACTGCTCATTGCCATCCTCCCACAATCCCATCACTTACATCAGTGACACGGTTTGCAAACCACATGAAGGAAGAGGTCCAGGTTTCAAATATTCACTGGAAATAAAAGACTCTCTAAAGAAACAGTTTCACTGGCACAATTGGTTGGTGTAAGCTTGAGGTGGGTATAGGCAACATAAGTGGAGCTATATGAACCAGCATTGCCACTAAAATAAATGGGTACCAAACCTTTGTTCAGATTTAAGACCTATGGGCACAAAGATTATAATCTGAATGGATGACCAGATTCTGTTTTCAGTGCTGCAAGAATTTGCATCTACTATGCCTCAAAATATCGTGATGTGTTTCGTATAAATAACTGCTATTTTGTTGTGCTCTTTCATCTTTATTTTCTAAAACAATGTTACCTTACTTAGTTTAGGAGCCTTAAAGTTCAAAGATTCACCTTAATATGGTGTCAAGAATGTATTAAATTGTCATTAATTTTTTAATGAACATGTTCATAAAAAAGTCACTGCTGAATGACCAAAAGTTCTGCTCTTTTGTATCTGCTAATTTCTGTTATGCTCTTAGATTAAAAAATGCTATTGAGGAACTCAGCAGCCAGATTTTGTCTGCACGTAGCTGGTTGGAACAGGAACATGCAAGGATTGAAAAAGAGCTTGTGCAAAAAATTGACCAACTCTCATTGACTTTTAAGGAAAACACTGTAAGTTTCATTAAAAGGTCCTAATAATACTTCTCAGGAAGTATTCAAAAGCATTAGTAATAACCAAGATGATGTAATTGAAATATTATTTGAGTGAGATTTTCAGACCTCCTCAATATTTGTGTAACTCTTCACTGATGTCAAGTATAACATCCCCACAGCCTGACAGTCTTCAAATAAATCTCACCACTTCTAAATAGATCAGTATTTTAGTCTACAGTAATCAAGTTGGTTTAAACCATTTTATAAAAAAATTGTAATTACTTACACCTTTGAATTTCACATAAAAGATGGTTAATCAATATCTATTGCATGTTTGGGAAAGACCACTGTAATTTCATATGCTGAGTAAATCATTAAAATTCTTTTTCCTGGCTCCAGGACATGAGTGAAAGAGCTATAGAGATGAAATTCAACCAAATGGCAGAGAAAATTGACAAAATAGAAGAAATACAGAAGATAACCATGGAAGAACATGAAGCAAAACAGACTGAAGAAAAGATAAATATTCGCATTGGCAAACTTCAAAATGAGATAAATGAAGACATAAAAGAAATGAAAGCTGAAGTTAATGCTGGTAGGACCATAGTTATCAAGTTCTTTATTCCGAGTTGTGCTAACAATGATCAAACTGTAATAACATGCAAAATGCCTTTGCTTGTATCAAAGCAGTTTAAAGACTTTTGGTCCAGATGTAATGGCTGCACCTGTGGCATTAAAAAGGATTTTCACTAAGTGGGAAATTCACAGCAACAAGAGGTGACATCTTATTAGCTTGGAAGTGCTCTCCCCAGAGCACACGTAGGCACAGCTTGGCTGCCATCAGGGCAGTCTTGCCATCAGCACACAATTACAGTCTTATTTGTCTTCAGAACTTTTGCTGTCTTCCTAGGGTAAATCAGAGCATTATGGGAGGAAACGCATTCTGATAGTAATTATGTGATACTCTTGCTTTTGATTATGAACTAATTTAATTCTCACCTGCAATCAGGGTTTGCAGCTATCTATGAGAGCATTGGGTCTCTACGGCAAGTTCTAGAAGCAAAAATGAAGCTGGACAGAGATGAACTCCAGAAGCAGATCCACCAAATGAAGCAGGAGGTTCCAACATGGGGAGAGGCTGGACCATGACTGCAAGATTTGGTCTGAGAGATTAATGTTTACCTGGCTAAATAGGCAGACTATAATCTTGTTCCAGTCTGTAATCCAAATTAAATGCATGTACCAAATTACATGCTGCTGTTGCACAGGCCCATATGTTTGCTCAAAGCAGTAAACGCAAGCTCTTCACAGACCAACTGACGACAAGCTTTTACAGGCTGAGGTGCTGGTTTGCCACTGCACTACTCCAGTTGCTCTCAGGAGATTATGCACCATGTAAAACTGGAGTAATATATTGGTGAAGCTGGCATCTAATTTGCTAAAGGCATTCCAGTGCTCCCCAGTTTTGCAGGCTTGATCAGGCAGGTATATGCTTATATATATGTAAGCACCTGCACTCCCCCCCCTTTTTTTTTTTAAACAAACAAACAAGTTCATATTGTTTGTTTAATATCAGCTTGGCAAGGTTCTCCACCTTGATAGAAATTACTTAATTGAAGTCAACAGACATTTTTTACAGTGACTTTCTCTACTATTGACTTCCTGGGGAGACAGAATTGGCACTAAACAGACCAATTTTCAACACCTAGATACCATCAGAACATCTTTGTTTAGTTTTGCAAATATCCTCTGTGTGTGTGCGTAAACTAAGTAGTGTTATAAAATGTAGTTGTAGACTAAGACGATTCGTGAGCAACGTAAGAAACTTAACTCACGTGGTCTTAAGTATTGTGACCTTTTAAAATTAATAACCAAGTGGAGTTGAGACAAGGTAAAAGATGTATATAGAGTATTTTATAACTGGGCATGTGTTTCTGTGACTTGTTTCATTATATCAGTAAAAATTTTCAAAGGTTTGAAAACAAAAGATAAGGTGATGATCTAACATAGTCTGGAGAATGTAATGTAAAAATAAAATGCAGTTTATGATCTGCTTCGAAATTTTTATAGAAGTCAAACAACTGATTCTTCAAATTTAAGTAGACTTTAATAATTTAGTAGATTCAAATTGCTAATTGCATTCACAGTATTTCCAAATAATAATAGTGCTTATTTCCATTCCCAGACCAGATTACATAAGGAAAGTCAGCACCCATCTGGCATATTAATCTAGACAGGAAAATATATATATGTTGATTTTGTATCTTCATTAATAGCTTGATATTGCTCCTCATGTTGGTAAATCATGCAGGATTAAGCACTCCTGCAGAATAAAAGACCTCATCCAGTATCCTATTAATTTATACTATTAACAGTAATTCATATACAAAAATACTATCAATTTACGCAAGCATTACTGTTAACATAAATAAATTAATAGGATATCTTTGCACTGTCCTTAACGGACCTTTCTTTCGGCCAGTATTGCAAAACCATACTCCTATTTGGAAAATCAGTGGCCAATTTCTCATCACTTCCATGAAAGAACGTCTGGCTCACAGAGTCACTACTTAAAAAAAAAAAAGAAAAAAGAAAAATTGCTCCAAGACCTTAAAGTCATTAACTTCAGTAGGACAGTGTAGTGTGTAAAAATCAAGAAAATGCATACACCTTTACAGGATTAGCACCTAAGTTTATATTCACTTCCTATACAGTTGAAAGTAATTTAATGTATCAAAGATACATGAAGTTTTTGCAACTCTGGCTTCCAATGCTCTCTGATAACAAAACTGCCTCCGTTATTCCTGTTTTGTATCATCCACGTGCTGTGAAATGTGTTTACAATGGCAGCTAACGGGAAAGCCCAGTTCACTAAAGGGAGACAATGAAAAGCTTGCAGATACTTCTTAAGAATTGTCTTAAAAATTCATTCTTTCTTCATGTCTGTATTCTTGTCCTTCAATATTTAGCCATGTGCAGTGGAAAAGCTATCACTGTTTTTTTATAAAAAAGAAAGAACAAAGAAAGAAGCAAAAAGAGACAGAAACCGAACATTTTTTTCCTTCCATAATTGGAAATCCGTACCTGAGAGAATCCGGTATGATATGAAGAGCATACAAGGAATCAGAGAAACAATTTATATAGGACTTTAATAAAATGTTTCTCTTGTAAAAATCTTGCATAATTCATCCAGATATAGAACAGCACATAAAACCCTACTCAATTTTACTTTTGGTGTTTTGAAAATATTTTTTCCAAAATCTCAGCAAGAGCAAGTAACTTAAAGGCCAAATAAACCAATATTGAAACGCGAGGTACTCTGAAGCAGCACCTTCAAGCTATATGCAGTGCTGTGCGGAGGGAGGCACAGATTACGGGGCTCCTGTGCTGGGAGCAGAGACCCAGAAACGGGGAGCTAGTCCTAGATGGACACACATGAGCGCAGCCTGCCCATCAGCCAGCCTTTCCACCCAGTGCTCCAACTGGGCGGTTGTGGAAGAAGGCACATATTCCAGACCCAGAGGGTTCTGCAGAAAAATTGAGGAAAAGCCAGAATGGAAAAGAGTAACATCAAGAAAGACTGAAAAATCTGAAGAAGTAACTGAGGAAGAGAGTAAGTCAGAAAAGTGGAGCAATGGAACACTAGCTGCAGGGGCAGAGGCAAGGAAGAGTAGCTACCTGCTGCTGAAACACAGAACAGGTCTGAAGATTTTAGAAAGAGCTGAAAGTTACAAACAATAATATATTTGATACAAAACACAGAACCCACAAGGATGGGCACATTAATTGATTTCTCACAATTCATGCTCCCTACTTGCCTTCTGCATTTTACTCTGCTCAAACAATTGGAAAGCCAAATTCTTTTGCTTTGTTTTCCCTTCAGTTAGTTACTTTTTGTTTGTTTTTTAAGTTTTCTGCACAAAATAGGTCAACAATGTCTTGTCTGCATAGTCTGTCAGAGAGTGCTCATATCTGATAAGTAACAGCTGAGTTCAAGGGAGAATTAGAGTCCCTATATCTTTCAATCATCTTACACTTTTATGGCAAAATCCTCTCCCCAGAAACAGCATGCCCCCAGGGGAACAGCTGGGAGGCCAGGAGAACAGTATTACAGACACGATGGCCTACGAAAGCTTGATTTTGCAAAGCAGAAACTAATTCTGAAAACTGACCTGCAGAGATCCTGTAAAACCAAATAGAAGGAAATAGCTGTGCTTGAAAGTGGAGCTGCCCCTTCATCTTTCCTTTCCATGCTGGTCTCCAGTGGCATTCCTGTGTGCTGGTCCTCCAGGGATAGAGGGGGCTTCTGATGGTGGCAGTAATCTGCTTTCTTTGCTCAACACAAGTACTCATGCCATGAGTCACTCTCTGTAGGGCACCAAACACAGGGTGCCAGAGTCCACAAATGGAAAAAGGTAGTGAGGAGAGGCAGTGCTCTTCTGGATGACACTCAAGCAAACAGAATGAGACTTAGTGTATTTGGGAAAGTATAATACTGAATATGCAAAAAATACTATTTAAAACACAAAGTACACTGACATAATCATAAAATCACTGAAGGAAGGACAGGGAGGAGCCTTGAGAAGCCATCTGCTCCACCTCTCCACTCCAAGATAGGGCCAACTCTACCTCAAATATTTTATCACGTATGCTTGTCTAACCTACTTACAAAAATCTTTTAAGAATAAATCATTGACTAATGCAGTCTATTCCAACGCTTAAAGAATGCTGCCCCACCACCAAAACCTAACCTAAATGGACTCTTGATAGGACAAGGCATAATGAGCTTAAATTTCAAGCACAGAGGACACAAAACCTGATTTATTACATTCTTCCCTGCATGTCCATTAATTTTCTAAAGCAATCTGTGTTTTACAGAAGATTCAGATGATGCTTCACAGGAATCTTTGCCCAATATTTCTTAAACTTTTTTCTCCTTCCTACACCCTGCACCCTCCCCCCAAAAAAAAATCCCCAAAAAACATCACCACCACCAAAACCCAAACCCAGCCAAAACCAGACCTCTTCCTCTCATGAAGTTTTAAAATCTTTCTTTTGTCAGCTATTTAGCATGCATGAGGCTTAAACCACTTGCAGTGTGCAGACCATAGTACTCAGTCAGCTATGTTGCCCGAACGACATAGCAAGTGTCAAAGGATAAACTCATTAAAAAAATTTTAACTGGGGTAGATGCCTTTTACATTAGCATGTGATAACACAGGAGAACTATCGTACTGTGCAGTGAAGGACTTAACTGGAAACAGAATGATGTCAGTAGTTACAGAGCAATTGCATTTTTTAAACTCATTAAGCAAACCAAAGCAACGATGCAAGTGAGAAGTTAAAAGGATGATCCTAACTTCACCATCTCGTTGTTTATGTAGTACATTTTTATATTGTGGATATTTTGTCATTACGTGCCAATATAGTTCAGTGGGGGGGGTTCCATGTTAGAGAAAAACAGTATGAAAGATAATGAACAGCAGTATACTCCTGTAACATCAATTTAAACTGAAATGTAATCTTTTTTTCTTTTCTCAATTTCTACGTTTCCTGCTCTACCTTCTCAAGTATTTAGTCATCAGGGTCAGAGAGTGTTCTTTGTATCTTAAAGTGCTCATTAGACATGTATTCCAATAATGGAAACATCTAATGAGAGTCACACGACAAATTGACGAAGCCCTCCTATGCTTACAGGAGGGATTCCTCATGTGATACTCCCCACGGTGTAAGAAATTCAGATGCAAATTTGATAGAAAACAATAATGCAAATTCAGTGCAAGTCCTCTATTGAAATTTGCCACAGGGTGTCACTGTTGCTCTTGGCAAGTAAGGCAAGATGCTCCATGTATCTGTGTGATCCATAAATGCTGCAATAACACTGAGATGGGTCTGGAAGTATTTAACAATATTATGCATTTCAAAAAAAGAAAAAAAAAAAAGAACACTCTAAAGACATCGCTGTGTAAAATCTCAACAAAGGCAGACGTTTAGTTAAGCAAAATTCTCTGAAGGTAACTGCGACGGTCCTTTAGACAACATGCGAGGAATGGTGAGTGGGGACCAAAGCTCTCTGCTACCTTTTTCGTCAGCAGAACTTTGGTCAACACAAAGCATACAAAAACCCCAAACTCCCAAACCCAGAAAAAATTCAGGGGCAGTTCTTCTAAAGCGTAAGATCTTAAATCAAGCAAAGCTCAACAAGCAACATACACTTCACGTTGATTGTCCCAGGAGCTACTGCAGACATGTGGAAGAGGTTCCTGTCCCAGCACTGCCTCCCCCTCCAAGACTGACTTTGGCTGAAAGACCACAGGATGATCTGAACAGGTACTACCAGATGAAGGTCTGGGCCTAGCACAAAAAGCTTCTCCCAATCCATGCAAGGATTATCTCAATAAATAATGCAGTGGAATAGTGTAAAACATTGCGAAATATGTAGGAGAGCCATAACTCTTGCTGACATAGATCAGTGGAAAAAATGTTTTGAGTTCAGCAGAGCATCAGTGATGTATACTAAGCCCAGATCTAGTTTAAGAAGAAAACTGAAGTACTAATTGTCATAATACAAAAAGCCTGAACTGTATGAAAGGATGAGTAGGAATTGCTGGTGAGAGAAGAGAAAGGAGATTTACTTCTTGTAGAGTGACAGGAATGAAAATAACACACATCATGCACTGCTGCACACACTCCAACCAGCTACTCTCATTAAACCTGACTTTCTGCTAAGGGTCATTTTCAAATGCCACTACAGTGAATAGGCTTCTGTTACAGGCAACTGAAGTTGAAGCAGACTATAAATGAAGACAAATTTTACTGACTTTGCTGTCTCATTCTTGTGCTACCATTTCCTGATGGTAGCAGCACTGCGAGGTAGGCATCCACCTCGCTAGGTGGCCTTTGTGATCTTGCTATCTCCATTAAGAATAACTTCAAGGGTTCAATAACTGCATATTAGAATATATATACATCTGCATATACAACACTGAATTTCCATGTTGTGCCATGCTCTTTTCTTCTTCACTAGCTTTGAGAATTGTGATTTCAGTCCATTGAAAGCATCTCATCTTATATAAACCCATGAAATTCTAGGAAGGTATAAGAACTCAAAGTAGAGCTTTTAAAATGCAAATAACTGAAACTAATAGAAGTTAAAACATATTTTATGCTACTGCCATGCTTTGAAAAGATAAATGCTAACCTGTTTACTACTATAAATAATAAATCTTATTTACTTTATGAAGATCTTATGGGGATTGATCACTTTGTATCTTACACAAGTTTGGACAAGTGAAGTGCTGTGACCCAATTCCACATATGCTTTCCTTTGTGAGATGAACCTCCCCGAAATGAATGTGGCAGCTCACAGCATATAGCAAACTGCTTGCTTACCTCTTTGCATGTATAATGTTTTACGTTGCAAAACAAAAGAGATTGCTGGTCTCTGGTATGGTCTCCTGGTATCTTACCATATTAATAGCAAAATCTCAACCATTACTTAACATTTTGGATTTCCAGTTATCATAGACTAATGAGACAAAAAATGAATAGTGTAATGTTATCACCATTTATTTCTAGTAATGTATCTCCATTATCCAGAGTGAGGGGAGACTAGGAAAATCCAAATAATACTTATGCGACGAGTGGTGGGATACTGGATCCCCTCATTGATCTTGGGCTAGTTTGGGCCCATTATCTATAGCTTTGTGCCCTTTATTTCAGTAAACTGCCTAGTGGTAAATTGATTATTTACATTCATCAGGTTGCCCTGGCTGTATTAACTCCCACACCATGTTAAATTCAAAAAATAACGAGGAAAAAGAGAGGAAGGAATTGAGTATTGTTCTGTCCCCAAGGCCCTACTGCCACCTGATGTCACTGCTCTTGTCAGGTAAAGGCAGGCAGTCAGGCTGCGTGTCTGCAAGAAGTGCCAGCTCTGGAAAGGATTTCAGCAGGTAGGAATCACTAATCATAGAATCACAGTCTGGTTTGGGTTGGATGGGACCTTAAAGATCATCTAGTTCCAACCTGCTGCCACAGGCAGGGACACCTCCCACTAGACCAGGTTGCTCAAAGCCCCATGCAGCCTGGCCTTGAACGTCTCCAGGGATGGGGCATCCTGATCCAGTGCCTCACCACCCTCACAGTAAAGAATTTCTTCCTCATATCTAATCTAAATCTGCCCTCTTTCAGTTTAAAACCATTCCCCCTCCTCCTATCACTACACTCCCTGATAAAGAGTCCCTCCCCAGCTTTCCTGTAGCCCCTTTAGGTACTGGAAGGGGTTGTAAGGTCTCCCTGGAGCCTTCTCTTCTCCAGACTGAACAATCCCAACTCTCTCAGCCTGTCTTCATAGGAGAGGTGCTCCAGGGAAGCACTTCTAAGGGAAGTCATACAAATTATTTCAATAAGTTGAAAGATCATGCTTTATGGAGGGCAGTTGTTAAGACAAATCCATTAACCAAGGCAAAACCCGAGATTCAGTTAAGTGTGAGTCTCCTCGTAGTCTGCTGCGGCTGGGCTGGGACTGCCTGACCCCTGGGAGCACACAAACAGGCAGGAACTCCACAGGGCAAACACTGCATCAGGGAAAAAAGCCCTCCTGCACCTGCACTACTACAGCTTGGTTCCCAATAAAGCATAATAAAGTAGGAGAAACTCTGTAAATAAGAAGATAGTTGTCTGACACACAAGACCTAAGCCCGACCGAAGAACCTCATACATTTCATGATGACTGTGAAGCCCCTCCTGCTTGTCATTTGCCCTGGAAAGAGCCCTCATCAAGCTGATAGGGGAACAACTGAGGATTCAAGGCAAGATTTAAACTACAGGGACAGGAACAGAGCAAGGTAATACTACAATACTACAGCAAGGTAATCATCTGTGTTCCCATCTGGCAAGGGCAATGGAGTACTATGGTGTTACAAACAGAACAGCAAAGTTTTCACTAAGAAGGTATTTTCATCATCATGCAGAAGTTTAAGAAAGAGAAATAAACAAAATGCACATCTGTGCTTATTTGAGAGCCTTTCGCTTCATGAGTGGTCAGAGAAACAAGGAGAGGCCTGTTGGAACAGCGGCAGAGGGTCTTGCTCTCAGGGTCTTCTCAGCCCAAGGCCATGAGGCATGATTAATTGCAAGTGATGAACAGGCTTAATTGTTATTTATACTCTTACTCACAGAAGCCTGTAGTGGTTAATACTGAAATGTCTACACATTTATATGTGGCATCTAACATACATCTTATATTTTGCATCAAAACAAATTTGCAGCTTCATGCATGACGGACCTGGTTTTCACATGAGTATAAGACATATTTTAGATGCTTGGCTCACATGGGATGTGTCAGGCACCTTTCTGTGACCATGGTTTCAGTTATACTATTAGCCAATACCCCATAGTCCCAGAACAGTTTGTGCTCATGCTAAGGCTTCTTGTGACAATCTACTGTCAGCCAAATCACTATCTTTGTGCAAGGAACAACAACAACAACAAAAAGTACACAGAGAGGCATTAATGGAGTTAATGCAAGACAGAAATAGAGAAAGTGTAAACAACCGCAAGTAATGCAATGATCTAGTTCTTGCAAACAGCGACCAATTCGAGCTCCTAGTTTACTACCAATAGAAAACAAACCCATTGCAAGATAGTGTTCCAGACAAGTAACGGCCTTTCTTTCTGTGCTGACTTTTTTCCTTCATTCAAGGCAATTTAATTAATATATTAATGGAGCCTGGTTATCTATCATCCTTAATTCACCCACTACTGAACCTGATGGTTTCACATTCCCAGAAGCTGAAGGACCCTTTGTACAGAGACATCCTTGCTGCACATGACTTATGTCTAAGCACACCAATACCATTTTGCTGTATAATTATCAGTTTTACAGTATCCTTGTTGGATAGGGATTATAACAATTCAAGTTAGAGCAAATGGCACACCATTAAAGTCATCTCTCAAGATTACACAGCAAAGCTATGACACAGCAAGTAGGTAACAGTCCATACTAGTTCCCGCTTACCAGTGTTAACCTTCCTCAAACGTCAAACTCAATTATACCATGGCAGTAAATAAATGCTATTTATACAAAGCTTGCAGCCTGAGTGTTTTATAAGTGACTATGTGGGAAGCATTGTGAAATATCAACTGATAGTTAATATTTATATTGCTCCTCATTTACACTTTAGGCAAGTTTCACTGCTGCTATTTGCAAAGAATTTCAAAGCTCAGAATTCAGTGATTCACTTCAAGAATTTTTATAAATAGCACTTTGCGCTATGGCAAAAAAAAAAAAAAAAAAAGAAAAACTTATGACAAGGAAATCTTCTGGCTCCCAGGGGAAAGAATTGTTTCAAAGACAGTAATTTTTTACCTATTGAAAGAACAGGTTCTTTGGCCTGTCTTACAAAAGCAGTATTCAGGAAGGGAAATGCTTCTGTCCCGGCTGCCTAAACCTTACAGAAATCCCTCAGAAATGTCAGGAAAATGATTCTACGTAGGATAATCTGCAGTTCAAAATAACACAAAAGATATTACTGCTTTAGCAATGGCATAATTTACTTTAACTAGTGATGGTTCATGTCATACACATAAACATACCTTGTAATTAAGACTCAATTCCACCAGTAAGAGAAGCATCAATTTAAACAATCATACTCAGGTTTCCTAATGAATTTTGAATTTTTTTCTATAAGGTACTCCAGACAGATAGGACACGGATGCCTTTAGCACAGAGAGAGAGAGAGAAACACATTTAAGCCCTGCACATATTCCCAGTATTTCTTCCCCACTTTGCCTTGGGTGGCTCTCTACCCACACGCTGCTCTTCACAGAGCCCACTCCAAGTCTTCCACGTGTACATACAGGCACCTGAATGAAACTGGGGACCTTGCAGGTTAGTACTGCAGCTTTGTATGAATCTGGGTTCCTTTTATTAGCTCCTGGTCATTAAAGCAATGGACTTTCAGTTAAATTACATAGCTCAAGGGAACACTGGAAAGATGCAGTTAAGCCTTGCAGGCCTAAGAAAGCGGAGATCCAGCAGCAGAGCTCTGCTGAATATTTTACCATACTTCATTTTAACCCTATTTTGTTAGAATTTAAAGGAATTTTCTTAAAGAAAGACTCTCTAGAATCATGTGGCTCTAGCAAAATGCTCAAAGAGAAAAATTCAAAACTTACCTGGCTGTCATCTTCCAACTTGCTCTGTGTCTCAGTCTCCTCAGTTCAATGAGGATATTCTTGTACTCTTCATGGTCTATGCAGTCCTTGTTGAAGAAAGTGGATGCATTGAAAATATCCCAATAATCCTTACTGGATTATGAATTACAGAAGTACATTTCTTAAATAATTAACCTGAATGCGTGCTAGCGCATGAAGTCCCCAGACTTCATTAAAAAAAAAGAGAAAAAAAAAACAAACCAGCAGTTCTACAATTACTCACTTTCTTAACAAAGCAAACATCATATTAAAATTTAATCCAAAATTCAGTTAAACCTTCCACTAAAGGTAAGCCATATTGGATAAGCAGATAACAGTTCAAAAAGTGTGTGTGTGGGGGGGGGATATTTATGGAGAGAGAGAGCTACCACTAATAAAGCCAACACTCTAAAGAGAGCACCTCTCTCTCCTGCTCCTGTCCTTAATCCTAAAATGCAGCCAGTTTTCCTCAGGTGGGAACCCTCTCACATCCTGCTGTTTATCACCTGGGCACTTCCACATTTACAGAACAACTCCATTTCCTCCTCCCCAAAGGAATCCTGCCACTTCCTCCGAAAACACTAGAAAAATGATGCAATAAAACTAGAATTTGGGGCTGAATCTGGCAATGTAATGCATGAATCAAACCAACTGCTACTGGGGGATAAAGAAGCAGCAGAAAGCCCAGAGCAGCTCAGAACCCATTAGAGAAACAGAATGATTTACTGGAGTGACTCAACTTCAAACCAGGGCAGCGGTGAGGAAAAATGTGTGACTGTCAAACCGCTGTTCAGGGAACTCTCAGGATCACGCTGACAAGTTAGTCACCAGTCCTCTGTAACAAAACACCCCGGAGCGATCCCGAGGGAGCCAGCATCTGTGCTTGGCTTCTGTGAGACACCTTCAGCTGATCTCCCTTCTGTGAGAGAAATCTGGGGAAACTGTGTTCTTGTAACACATTTAAATGGAGATTCCTGGGCTTTGACATTCACAGATTTGAAAATCAACAGTTTAAATGAGTTTGTTAAACAATATTTAAACTTTAAATATTAGAATTAAAACAAATGATAGGGTAAAATTTTCAAAAACATTCTGGTGATTTATTAATTATTTTATTCCTAAGAATAAAATGCAGCTGCCTGCTTAGAAAACCCACTCTCAGGTGTATAAACTCATTTGGTTCCCATAAGACTTAAGCTCCCAGGTGATCAGAATCTCTTTAAAAAGTATGACAGAGGCTCTAAATCACTGCAGTTCTTTTGAAAACTGTACTGTTATTAACATATTCTATCTTCTGATCATCATCATGTGAAAACATTGAAGTATTTGGGTTATAAAAATTGGTAACACAGACAATGCATCAGCAAACTGATAAATTCAATTATTACATAAAATATTCAAGCCATCTCAGCTACTTACAAGCTATGCTTGCAGCCTGGCATTAGCAATGTCATTGCTGCCTCTGACCTGCCACATTGCATTACCTTCATAATTAAGTGGGAATCCAGAATAACAATTTTGACTGTGATAGAAAGATAGCCTTGACTTACAGCCATTAAAGAGATCCATGGCNATAAGAGCGCAGTAGAGGGGCAGAATCACCTCCCTCACCCTGCTGGCCACACTGTTGGGGATGCAGCCCAGGATGCGGTTAGCCTTCTGGGTTGCGAGCGCACATTGCCAGCTCATGTTGAGCTTCTCATCCACCAACACGCCCAAGTCCCTCTCCTCAGGGCTTCTCTCAGTCCATTGTCCGCCCAGCCTGTATTTGTGCATGGGATTGCCCTGACCCGCGTGCAGGACCTTGCACATGGCCTTATTGAACTTCATGAGGTTGGCATGGGCCCACCTCTCAAGCCTGTCCAGGTCCCTCTGAATGGCATCTCTTCCCTCTAGCGTGTCAACCGCTCCACACAGCTTGGTGTCTTTGGCAAAGTTGCTGAGGGTGCACTCAGTCCCTACATCCATGTCGCCAACAAAGATGTTAGATAATACCAGTCCCAGTACTGACCCTGGAGGAACGCCACTTGTTGCTGCTCGCCACTTGGACATTGACCCCTTGACCCATCGCCACTTGGACATTGACCTGTTATTTACGCATCCTAGAAGATTTATTAGAGCAATAGCTTCAACTAAAAATTAAGATTCACTTATGTAAATTAGCAAAAGCAAGAAAACTGTTTTAGTTAGGAAGACATTCTATGCATAAAGCAAAAATAGACAAATCTCTGAAAGTTTAGTTTCAGTAAAAAAAAGTCTGGGTATCCAAACATCTCTGGTTAAAAAATCAACTTGAAATACAAAAAGAGAAAGCTTTCAATAAGCTCCCGTAAATATTTTGCTTTATTTGCCTGGCTTAGGTAACCGTGATAGTTTTTGGCATGCTCTAGTAACATACGAAATGGATCAAATTCAACACCAAGAGAGTTACAAAACAAGGGATTTGGCTTCTTGTATCTGCGCTAGCAAGACGTGCAGAAGAACTTCTGTGTGAAGCAAAATTATCTCTGAATGTAAGAAGACATTCCAAGTATGTCGGTCTAATTGGTAGACAAATTTTAGGTCAGGTTTTTACTTTATTTTTATCATCTCTTTTATCTTATAATTAGTCATTAAAACAACCAGTGGTCTAAAATTCCTCCTGCAAAACAAATGCTAAAGAAGATACCTGAAAGCTTATCCAAGCTTCAAAAATCCCCCAGCCTAATTAAAATCACTAAAAAAACCAGGCAGTTCCCTCCTCTCTCTACTTTATGGCCCCATTCTCCTTTTTTCATCCTCTTTGTCATATTAAAAGGAATTTTTAGAAAAAATTGTCCATAATAACTGCGTGAACTAACTGTGGTCTTTTAAATCTAGTTCAAGAAAAACACACTGAAAGCAATTTGCATTCACTCATGACTGAAAAAACCCTTTTGATGTTACTAGAAAACAGGGAAGTTTTATTCTGAGAACTAACTATCACTAAAATCAAAGGCACGTTTATTACTGGAAAAGTCTTTCCTCTGTGCATGTGTCTATTTTCATTGCTATCACACAGCTTGCTCATAAAACAGTTACTTCAGATATCTACGTGGGACCATCAGTCAGTCATTTATTCTGTCAGGTTCTTCAGTGCTGAGGAGGTGAATCACATATGACTGAGAGCTAATTATCCATGTATTACTTAATTATCTGATTGTAAGACACCCATTCATACGAATATACATCCCCACTGTGGTGATCAGCCCAGCTCTCTGGCACGAGCTGTTCAGCAGGGGCTCCATTTAGTCAAGCACTGGGTGCTGGGGGGCTGATACACAGGGCTTAGGATAGATTCATAGAATCATAGAATTGCTTCGGTTGGAAAAGACCTTTAAGATCACCAAGTCCAACCTAGCACTGCCAAGTTACCACTAAACCATGCCCTGCAGCACCACCTCCACCCATCTTTTAAATACTTCCAGGGATGGCAACTCCACCACTTCCCTGGGCAGCCTGCAATGTTTGACAAACCTTTCGGTAAAGAAATTTTTCCTAATATCCATCCTAAACCTCCCCTGGCGCAACTTGAGGCCATTTACCTCTTGTCCTATCGCCTGTTACTTGGGAGAAGAGACCGGCCCCCACCTGACTACAACCTCCTTTCAGGTAGCTGTAGAGAGCAACAAGGTCTCCCCTCAGCCTCCTTTCGTCCAGGCTAAACAACCCCAATTGCCTCAGCTGCTCGTCATGACTTGTTCTCCAGACCCCTCACCAGCTCCATTGCCCTTCTCTGGACACGCTCCAGCACCTCAATGTCTTTCTTGTAGTGAGGGGCCCAAAACTGAGATGGGGCCTCACCAGTGCCAAGTACAGGGGGATGATCACTGCCCCAGTCCTGATGGCCACACTATTCACAGTGATACAAGCCAGGATGTTGTTGTCCTTCTTGGCCAATTGGTTTTAGACTTGCTTTTTCACCTTCATTTCAACAGCCAGAACTGCTTGTGTGCACTCCTCTGCTTCAGGATTTATGTGGCTGACACTTCGCACACCCACTTACAGTCACTGACCTTACAGGCGATGTAAGGAGTAGACTGGCTGGTCTTCTTTTAAGCCACAAATGAGTAGTGAACAGTCCCACTCACTTTGCCACAAACAAGGACAGCAGTCCAGCTGGAAGAGGCACCCACGACTCCCCCGCACTTGGCTGTTTCAGCAAGTCTGGGAGCCAGCCGGCACTTACACTTGCCATATTTGGAAGACAGAGCAGGGGCTGCCCGGGGCCGTGCTGCCCATGTGGAAACACCTGGCCAACGTTCCTGAATACAGCAAACCCACAACCGGTCTTCTGCAGCACTTTGGACAAGCAGAACTGAAATCTGTATTTCTCTGTCCAAGGGACCCAGATTAAATAGATCACATCTAGTGGTTTGAATTACTTGTAATGAAATTTTCCATCAAAACATGTGTTTAAAGTAGTTTCAGTTCCTCCCTCAGGAGGTCCACAGCTCTTCATCGGTGAAACAATCTGGTAGGTGCTCTGAGAGTTCCTTTAGGTCCAGTGAGGAATCTCATTTTGAAAATCTCCCTGTCTCTGAAGGATCCACAGCCTCCAAATATGCTGTATTCTGACAACAAAAATTATTCAGTTTTGTTTCCATTCTCTGAACGCTACCACTTGCGACACTTTCCTTGAAGGAGCTGTCACCAGCTGTTTGGGGACAAACAGCATTTTTCACTGAGCCATGGCTGCCATTCTGCGGAGCCGAGGGCGATGGGCTCCTCTCCTGTCTCCAGCGGCTCACTGTGGCATTTCCCCCTTGTAGCCCGTTGTTAATCTCTGTGCGCTGTGCTAGTATAAAGGATGCAATTATAGAGAAAGGACAAAATCTCATTTAAAATAGAAGATGATACATGATGTTTATTGTTCCATATGCTTGAAAAACGTCAGCTTCACCTTCACCAGTGATTAGTTAAAATCAATCATACATGGCCTGGACTGATTTTTGGCAGTGATACTGAGACTTTGCAGGAGAAGCTGGGAGGGAATATAAGGGAATGCTGGGTTTATGCAATGTAAGAAATACAGCTGTAAATTTGCAATCCATGCATTCCAAGACAAAACATAGAGACCTGAAAAAAAAAAAATTCTTTCTCCCCTTAGCCATGTTAAAAATGTATGTATTTGATGAACTGAAACTTAACTGTTAAAATTCTAAAGGACAAAATTCAGTATTCTGTAGCAGAGCGGTGCACCCTGCCTTCTTTTAGAGATCTTATCTGTAGAAATTTGGCTTTGTAAGACTGACCTGTTTCCTATCCCCTGCCTCAACTATAATTCCAAAGATCAAATCAATTCGCTCTCAGTTTTGGTACAAGTTTATTTAGCATTGCCATGAAAAAAAGTCACATTTCAAACATTTCTGTCTTTGAAAGGATTAGAGCTTAGCTTTATGGTCAAAGGCCTTCACAGATCAAATGACCATTTTTGTGGAATTCATGTTAGTTATTTAAATTGTAGCAGATGGTAACTTTTTCAGCAAAGAAAAATTTCTAGTGTGTTGCTTTAGGACAAGATAAATAAGGTTGATCTTCAGATGCTTATAGATGAGGATCTGTTAAAGCTGCAGGCCTAAAATGCAGATTTCTTGTCAACTTTAATTATCCTCTGTGAACCCTAAATTACTTAGTTATTTAAAATTAACAAGGGTGAAGAAAAGCAGTTTTGCCAAGTTTCTGTTGTTCACACTCATGCAAAAAGATGGCCAAGTGACCCTGTAATGCTGTGAATTCTGTGTCGGTGAGAAATGAATGCCAAGCCCTGGAATTACAAGGTGACTCAGAAGGACTTGACAGAGGCTGGAATGAGAGGAACAAGTAATTCCTTATACAGAAAGCAAAGTGGGAATGTGCTAAGCATGACATCGATAAAAACCTGTGATACTTTTGGACAGAGAAAAGCACCTGTAGGGTAGATATGCTAAGAAATCTCTGCAGTTATTTCATTTGAGATATTTCATTCACAATACCACAGTGGTGCTGCCACTGTTGTTTCATATCTATGCTCACACTTTAATGTGAGTGTATGCTAAGAGTAATAAAAGGCAAGAATGAATTCTGAAAGATGTTGGCACTATAGAAATGACCATGGGCTCTATTCGCTAGTTATACAAATTCATTAGGCAAATTTTACAAATCCTTATTCTTCACAGCTGAGCACTGTTCAGAAATGCTCTCTCTGTAGTTACGTTTTACAAAGTTGGAGGGCAGCAGCTTTGCTATTTTTAAACAACAGAATAGTTTGTGCTCTTCTTTATCCTCCCAAGAAAAGACCATTTGGGGAATGGATCATTTTCTGGCAATCACATACTGGTGTGGGAGCTAAGAATTTGGGGAGAGATTATCTTTGTGAACCTCTGTTCAAGACTGGATGTACAGAATATAAAGTTTAATTACAAAATTAACCAGATTTCAGATCACTAATTTGTCCTTCAACAGAAAACTCAACATCAAAACTACCTGCTACCTCTTGGCAAGGAAGAAGCAATATATTGTTTCAGGACATTTTACAGAAAAAATCAAGGTCATCACATACACATTCTCCATCACTGAGACTACTAGTTGTGCAAAATAAACAACAGAGAATAACTAATAACATAAGATGCGATTACTAAGGCTACCTAAAAATTAAAAAAATAAAAGGTAACAATTAAAGAGGTAATTTAATTCAAACAACATTCAAATAAAGGTGGGTATGTCTCATCTAATATAGGCTGTAAGTTACCATTTAAAATCCTAGCCTATTATACCTTCATCTCTAAAAAGAAGGAAAAGCAGTTTTTTTTCTGATAAAGTCCCAGGTCACTGCCGTTGCACAATAATTAGATCAAAGTCAGAAAGCGCTGCAGTCAGTTTAGTTGCATATAGTGTAAGATAGTCACTTCTTCACTATCAGCCTAATCTCAGGGCTATCTTATCACCTTCTGTCACATTAGGAAGGTGCATGCTTTTGCTCATCTGTAAATCCCTGCAAACAGAAAAAGAGGATATTCCTCACACTCCGGGATACTACAACCCCTGGGCAACTCTAATGTCTTGTAATGACTGCATGAGTCATTCTGAATGTTCTTCAGTTCTTGGTTCTTTTAACTGACCAATGTCTGAGATTAGCCTTACAAATGAAACTAGAAAGATACTCTGGGTATAAAGAAAGATCTTACAATTATGAGAAGGGTCTTTTCTACAGACTCATAATTATTCAGAATCCTGTAGCTGTTTCTCTACTAGCTCTGTGCCTCAAACTCTCAAAATAGATCTGAAATAGTACTTGAGTAAGGACTTTTGCCTTTTGGACAAGGCTACATTTACTTCTTTGCTTACCAGATAAATGAACAATAGCCAGCATGCTGATATTAGATACATCATATTACCACAAACATTTGCTTATGCCTGACATTCACGTGAAGATATATAATCTGTGCATACTGTTATCTCTGTGAATCTATTGGGTATTCACAAATAGACAGCCATACAATTGGCCGTATCTAGTTATGTCCAATGTATATGAGAAACAAACTGACAGGAAGGGCTTGTTTTTGTTCTGGCAGACACCCAACCGTGGGAGCTGGGCTGGGAGCCCCACAATAGCTTCTATAGCCTGTAACTGTAAAATGAACTTGCATTCATCAGTGGGTCTAAAAAGTTATTATCTGGGGAGGGGAAACAGCTCCCTCCAAATCACCTGGCTGGACAGCATACAACAGAAAGAAGAACTAAAGCTCAGAGAAGAGTGGGCCTTGTCTCTGGGGAGCATTGGGGGCAAAGGAAAGAGCCTCTGCTGGCCACAGGCTGTACAGCTTGCTTCGGAGTTGTAACCAATAGACTTTTACAGAGGTAACTTGCGCCATAAATGAAGGCTTTTAGAGGACCTCAGTGTAGTCTTTGTTAGTAGTATCAAGCCAATCAACCCATACAAATATTTGTGAAATTAACTTTTATTAGCCGGGATGTCTACAGAAAGTGAAGGTAACCCCTTCCTGCTGTTTGTGTGCAATCTCTGACTAGAAAGTTAAACCCTATAGAAGCAATGCACCTGATTGAACACAGTTTAATCAAGGATTTGGGCTGCTGATTGCTAATATCTAAAGAGGAGAATTTCTGAAGTGCCTATAAAATTTAATTTGCTAACATCAAAACCAAATTATACCACCACAAACAAAAAATAAGTAAAGATTTATCAAAGAAGTAGTTATGAATTATTCTTGCAGTGCTTATACTACTGAATTTGGGGTTTCAGCATCATCCGCTGAAGGCTTTACCTTTTGAGTCCCGTAACAGAGCCCTGAGGACCTTGGGCCGCTTTCACTGCTGACCCTGCCTTCACCACTCAGGGTGAGGCAGTGCTCAACACAGCAATGTGCAGAGAAAAAAAATGAGCCAACAGCAGAGGTCAGCCATGAACTGTAGATTTCCTTACCAGATTTCTCGCCTGAACAATGTATGCTGTTTACTGTACACCCAGAAAGATCTGGGGCACCTGTGCCAAAACAGCAGTGGATAAGGAGCAGGAGGAAAGAAAATGAGTTTCCTTCCCAAAATGAGACACGGCAAAAATCCGGGTACCAAGAGCACTGCCATGGGAGGGCTGAAGTACAAATGGATAACGACACTTGGTTTCTCTGCGAATAACACAGAGCTCCTCTAGCAACTCGCTCCTGTCTGCTAGCTGGTCCAAAAAAGGTCAAGATCTCACAGGAAAAAACCCACACCACAAAACCAAAAAAAGAAATAATAAATCAACCTAGATGGACTATTAAAAAAAACCAAAACACCAAACACCTGAGAACTTTGACAGTGTGTGCCCCTACATCAGCTTTGTCTTGGCTTTTGGAGAGTTACCATTGCCACTTGCTGGTTTCTGCTACCCTTTGGTAAAGTTGTCCGGCATGTCGGCTCATTTAAAAAGGGGAATGTTTCGGTCCTCCTGTACGTTACGGCTGGAACACACGATGCACCAATGTGCTCGGCTGCTCACGTTGCCCTGGTCCCGTGCTCAACACTTAAAAATATTTAAACAGTGGCTACTTAAATCAGGTCAGTGCTTTAGCCAAAACAGACTACCTGGATTTTTAAAGCTGAGAATTAACATGGACTAATAAACTGCTGTTTGCTAGGGTATTTGAAAAACAAGCATTTAGTTACCCCTTGCAAATGAGGGTGCTCTTCAATACTACTCTCCCTGAAATGCAGCTGCCTCGGACATTCATTTAACGCAGCAACTGGATTTGAAGGGCAGGGATTTGGACCGAAAGAAATAACCCATGTGTGGCCTCAGAAATGTGCTTCCAGTTGCAAATGGGAACCAGACAGTCAACCAAATGCACTGAATTTTCTAGGCCTGCTTTCCAGCTGTGGTGCATTATACCTACACCAGGCAGGAGCTCAGGCATCGTTTTCCTCAGTCGTGTGTTTGTCAGGCACTGCACACAACCCGCCTCGGCCATGGCTGTTTTTCCCTATCTAGACAAAACACCCAAGCACCTGCGCCCCCAGCCCTGTTAAAACCCTGGGGATTTAACAGCCATGTGTGCAACATCATTTTGCCCATCTCCCTCCTCCCCAAAATGTGACCGGAGCCAACCTGCCGGCTAAGGATCCTGCCCCGGCTTCCACCCCGGCTGCCCTCCTCTCCCGCGCCCCAGGCAGCGGCTACCCAGCCCGGGGCAGCCCGCCGCCCCTGGGGACAATCACGCCTGTCACAGCAGCAGCCGCTGCTGACGGCGAGGGGGAACGGCCGAGCGCTTGGGCTGGGGAGGGCAGCCGGGGCGGGGGGGCCGCCCCCGCGCTCCTCTCTATAACGCCGGCTCTGCCGCTCTGCCCCGCGCACCGCACCGCTCCGGCTGCGGGAACAGCCTGCCAGCGGCTCCGCTCCCCCCGCTCCGGCCCGGGGACTAGGGAAGGGAGGGAAATCCATCAGGCGGAGGGGCAGGGCGCGGAGGCGGGCCGTCAGCATCCCTCCGCTCCGCCCGAGCCGGCGGCGCCGCAGGGCGAGCTCCGGTGCGGGCGGAGGAAGGGGCCGAGCTGCCGGCGGTCCCCGGCGGCTCCCAGCGGCTCGGGGCCGGCGGGGCTCGGCTGGCGGCTGGTGTCACCCTCGGTCTCCCGGAATGGGCCTGCAGGAGCTGGCGGTGTGGCTGCTGGCGGCGGCGGGGCTGGTGCGCGGTGAGTGACCGCCGGGCAGCGCCGGGAGCCGGGGCGGGATGCGGGAGGGCAGGGGCAGCCGCCCGGGGTCCTCCCCGGCCCCTCGCCCCACGTCCTGCCGCGGCGGCTGGGGGCTGTCCTCTGTCCCGGGCCGCTCCGTGGGCTCGGCGGCGCGGGGAGCTGCCGGGAGGGGACAGGGCAGAGGGGCAGAGCGGGGGGGGTGGGGGGCGAACTCCCTCAAGGCACTTAAATGGCAGCTGCTTCAGGGCAGAGGCTGTGGCTTTCTGTTGGGGGAGATGAGCACTAGAAAATAAGAGGGAAGAGGAAAGTCCGCGTGGAGCGGGGCCAGGGAGGGCTCGCATCCAGAGGACCTGCTCCTGCCCTGACCCACATTTCCTTTCATTCTGAAACTGCCTCTGTCCCTGTCTGCTCTGCTCCATCCGTGTGGACCTGCTCCCTCTCCCTCCAGAGGAAAAATGGCAGAATAAAGACCCTCCCTGGATTTGAGGTGTAAAAAGGACAGAAATCCCTGAATATTATCACGTATATTAACGTAGTGCCTATAATCTCTGCCAGGAACCCCGTACCCCCAACTTTATCCATAGCTGCATGAACAGAGAACAAGCGGAGAGTACTTGCCCCGAAGAGTTCTCAATCTGAAGCAGTCTGAGAGCAGGATTCAGTCTAACCTGTGGCCATTTTTCTCCTATTGTCTTGCTGATGCCCTCTGCCGTAGCTGTGTGCGGCTTTTGTGCTTATAGCTACGCCAGGACAGGTGTCAAATACAGGTAGTGTATGTCCTCTTCATCGCTTCTTGCTGCTGGACCAAAGGGTGCATATGTTGACAAAGCATCATTAGCATTTAGAATTTATCGCTCCTGGCCAGCCAAGAAATGATCAAAGAGGGAATCCCGCTTACAGGCTGGGATGAAAAGAAAGTGATAAGATTGTGCTGTAGTGATTGTGATAAGATATTGCTCTAGTAGCCAATGAACTGAATTACAGTGGCATTTTTCTGGGAATGTGGCAGGTAAAATAATAGATACATAATATCTGATAGAATGAAAAGAGCATACACCCTAGCTTTACTTTCTGATGTAGAATCCTAATTATTGATCTATTTATTCCTGTGCCTGAAGAGTCCCTGCAAGGAGAGTTCCAAAGGAAGCTTTATAAGGAGCTGCTGAAAAATTACAACCCTTTGGAGCGACCGGTTGCAAATGATTCCCAGCCACTCACTGTCTATTTCACTCTCAGCCTCATGCAGATCATGGATGTGGTGAGTCTGTAACCTTCTAGGAAACTATTTCTTTAAAAGGGAGGATTTTTCCTTCCCAGAATGAAGATTTGTGATAGTGAAGCAAGACTGCAAGATACCGGAAAACACAAATCATTCAAGACACTATGCCAAATTTTGACTGCCTTTTTAAAGAAGTAAGCTTTAAAGTAAAGTTTGCCTCTGTCTTAGATCTCTTGTCAATATTTCCCAACCTTCTTAGCAGTATGAAATATTTAAAGTGAAGCTCAAACTGCATACTTTGCCTTTTGAATCCTTAACCGTACTTAGAACCAACAAGCAGCATAGTCTGGGGGAGGGGGAGATATGCAAAACCAAAGTTCTTGATTTCTGGTGGTGACTAAAGAACTTCTTATTTTTGGAGATGGAGGGTGGGAATGGACATGAAGGGGGTGTCCCGGCCAAAATCCAAGTTACATTATTTCTTATCTTATTTAGACAAGATTGCTAGATTTTATATGCTTAAATTTTAGCTGCTCTATTTGCAACCACAGTTGTTTGGTATATCAATAGATACTCCTGTGCAGTGCTTGGCAGGCTTGTAAGGTGCACTGTAGGATCTTTTGGGTTCAAATATGAGTAATTTAAGCCTCACTCTGTCACAGCGGCACAGAGATCAAACTCTACACATAAGTGGGTTTACAGTATTCATTTTTACTGAATTCAACTAGCTATGGCCACTAATAAAGAAGTTAATTACTTAAAACTAGTAGTTAACCTCAAAATGCCATTATCTTTCTATCACATGCTTTAAGTTGGAGGCACAACAATATTAAAAAAAAAGAAAGAAAGATGGGATTATTCATGACAAGTGGCTTGCTTTCTGTTCCCTTACAAGCTGCTGATTGCAAAAATCCAGACACTGTTCATTTAGTATCTAAAGGTCAGCGTGCACACACAGAGAACTCTGCAGGTTTAAATGCTCATAGTGTTTCTATGCACATTTTTGCAAGTTTTAGATTTATTAGACCTAAGGTGAAAACTAGGATGTGTATTTCCAGCACGTTATTTACTATTTGCTAAATTGAGGGTAGGCAGTCATAGCCAGTGAGCTGTTTCAATGTCAGTGTCACCAAAGCCAACAGACAAAATATGTCAGTTCTATCCTTCTCTGTGACAGTTGAGTTTTAATATATGTGATAACCAACAAGCAGAACAGAAGCTATATGGAGGCCTATATTCTTTGAATGACGGTGAGGGAAGAGTATGTGTTATGCAGAGTGCAACAATTTGAAAAGGTGCTGGCAGCCTGAACTCGATGCAGCCCGTGGCCGTAGTGCACGGGCACCTGGGAGCTGGGAGAGGACAGCCAGGCGTTAGACCCAAACTTTGATGTGAGATGAAAGCCTGTACCAGTGGGCTGATACAACAGATGACACTAACATCCCACTAACTGTAAGTGGGCACGCTTTTGTTATTACTGATGTTTATTATGAGTGGGCTTAGAGATTTTGAAAAAAGGGGATCTCCTCACACTGAACACTCTGCAGACACAAGTAGCGGGTGACTCCTGGCACAAAGAGTCAGTCTTAAACAGACAAGTAAGCAAGAATGCCTTTGGACAATCAGAGACAACAGGAAAAGTGTAAAAGTGAGGAATATCACAAAAGGAATAAATGATACTGGGTTAATAAGGGATATACTAATTTCATGATTCATCTTCTAATTGGATTCCTTTAGAATGAGTAAAGGTAACACAAAGAAAGAGGCAGTGGGAGCCATGAGGACAGGGCAGGTCAGAGGAAAGTAAGAGAAGGAGGTCCCTCCCAACTCTAGCCATTCTATGATTCTACAAAGGAAGCTGAAGTGAAGAGAATGAAGGGCAGCATGGGACAGATAGTGCTTCAAAGGTCTGAATGCCTGAAGGTCCCCATGTGGGCTGCTGCTGCAGCTGTTCTTGCTGGCTCAGACCTTCACGGGTCTCTTGCCAGGTATGGCAGGGAAAGTGGAGGACAGGGCAGAAATAACCACTCGGTTCTCTTGGCCATATATCATCTGCGTGATGGAGCTTTGGTCTAGCTCCTCTTTCCAGTGCATCAGGCCTCTTAGTGGCTTCTCCAGCAGCTCCTGCTGGCTAGAGTCTCCAATGGTAGCTATACATTCTGTGTATCTCTGGGTTTCGTTAGGTTTTTATCTTTGGTAGTAACAGGCCAACAGGTTCAGGAGAGCTTAGCCAGTCTGTTCAAGGCCTGTTCAAACTGGGCACCTGAACAAAACTCCACATTTTAATGTATCTCTGCAGAACTCAGCACACTACATGGTGCCTCAACTGAATCTTAAAACCAGGCTTCAATAAAATCCCTTCCCAACCATGGGCTTAGTTTACAAGGCCTTCTTCTGCAGCTCCCTTTTGGGAAATGACCTCCTGCTGCATACGTGCCTTCTCACAGCTACTGGAGGATCTTTTGCTTTGGTACATGACAGTACTGTTCCTTTCGAAGGATTTTTGCACAACTCTTTGTACAACTGTGTGTTCAGTGCTTGGTTTATTTTGATAACCAGGATAAAACCCCTGACGCTGTGGAGGTTTTGTCATTTGTTTGGTTTTGTTACTGTTAGCACCACACTACATACCATTCATTTCAGATTTATTTCAGAACAGGAGAGCTACAAAAGCACTTTGATCCAAAATAAAACAGGGCTGTGAACAGATCAATTTTTTCCTGGTTTTCAGAAATTGCACTTCTGGTGTCATTCTATATAGACACATTTGGCCTGAGTATGTTAAGCTAACGTGTTTTTAGGTATTGACCACCCTGGGAAAGGTTTGTTGTACGGCCAAACCCTCCTAGTGATGGCACAGCTTACAGAAGCCTTCTTTACATCATCAAAAACATTTCCTGAATGGAGTAAGCTGAATGCCCGGGAGACTTACTTCCTACTTAAATTGCATCTATACTATAAAGGTTTCCTGTGTATTTCTATGAGTTAATAGTGGGGCTCTCTCTTCCCCACACTCCTGACATGGCTATAACCCTGTCCTTGACTATGCATGAACAGTTGGCTTCTGGAGACACAAATGGCTAAAGGCCAGCAGGCAGTCAACTTCACAGAGTTAATTTCATCCAGAGTTGTCAAGTTTAATTAAAAACTATACAAACTGAAGGGCAAATATCCACAGATCACTAGCCAATCTGGGTATAATCAATGACTGGCAGCCTTGACTAATATGATTCAAAAGGGAGGTTCTGATCCTATGTGCCTTTCAAAAAAATCCCTTCATAATCTGTAAGAAGCCATAGTTTTTGTACTGGCAGTTTAGTTACAGCTCATTCTGGTTGCTATAAAACTGACTGCATTTCTTCTCAGAGATCTGGGATTGACAGGCAAAGAAAGAAACCAACCATGAAGTAAATTAAGATTCACACTATAAAACAAATGAGTTTTCTTCATTGTCAACAAGAAGCAAATGCTGGTGGGAATGACAGCTACTTGCAGTAACAATTACTGGTTTAACAAGCTAGAAACAAAACATGTCACCATCATAGTTTCCTGTAGTTTATATACTCACTTTAATGGCTTCTCAGCTGATACAGGCTGTACTGGGCATTAGTCCTACCCAGACCAGATCTGTCAAATCCCTGCCAGAACAGACTGAGCCAGGCTGCTGCTATTCCTTACTTGAAAGCTCTTCCTCTGACTTTGCTGATAGGAAAGGGGAGACAGTGTATGAAACCTTTTCCAAATACAGTGGATGTTTCCTACCTTACATTTTTAGTTTAACCCTTTCCTTCTAAAACTGGCAATTATTTCTACCCCGTGCTAGCAGATATGTTTTTCTTTTTATTGGTATTGCATGTTAATATGCATGATAGTATCAGGACTACATAATGAGGGACCTGTAAGTGCTGATTACCCCAACTTAGTTTAGTCCACTAGAAAATAGTTAATGAACCATCTAATGAGAATGCAAGCTGGCATAGCAAATTATACAAAGTGTTGCTACATGGGGAGGGAAAACAGTGGCAGCATGAGAAAAAAAATGCCATTTGGGACACATGAATGAAGAGGAGAGCTAGGAAACTGGGGGAGTGCTTAGAGGAGAAGTGGGAATGCATAGTAGACCTGAGAGACAGCAAAGGAGTTCGGACAAAAGGTAGAATTTAGGTGGAAGGGGATGGGGGGCAAAATGGAAAGAAAGAGGTTTGAAAGGAGTGGACTTAAAAAAAGTTTCTCTGTCAAGTTAGATGTCAAGAGAGAGATCCTAGGTATCTTCCCGCTCGCTTTATTCCTATATTCCTTAATAGAAAAATCACTGCTCTTAAACCTTTGCAAACAGTCTTGCAATTAAATCATCCTGAAGTGAAAACAAAGGGGAGACAGCCAACTGGCCAGAAGCGCTCTTCAAGGACATTTGAGTTGTTATAATAGAAGATGAACTAAGAGGTTTCTTTTGCTTTTTGTAATTATTACTGTCAATTTTCTTGAAATGCGAAATGCCAAGCAATTTGATGAAAGACATGAAAAATAACCTACTTCCTCTCTGATCTGCTGAAATTTTTTTTCAAAACTCCTTGCAGGAAAGCAATGTGTATTGAACAAATAGGCTGATAATAAACATCTCTCTGGATCTGAATCAGAAAATGTTTGGAAATATCTGACTTAAGAAAACTGAACAAAATTTAAGAATAAGCACAGAAGGGAAATCTTAACAGACAAATACTAAGAGTATCTGCATACCTTAGTGGCAGGAGAGGAAGAGGGGTTACTAGTTGGTCATAGTTGGTCAAGGTCATAGCTTCAGTACAATGTCAAAAAATAAGGAATATGATGTAGAGAAGCTACTTATTTTTCCCTGCCTCGCACCTCATGGAAACCCCACTACCTGCGCAAGAAGCTTGTCTTTGGCCTCTGCCTGCTAGTATTTCAGCATTGGCATGGAGTATGAACCTAACTTACACTTAGGAAAAACTTCCAGCATACGCATTTTTGAGAAATAGATTCTTGAAATACGCTGATATTATATAATTTCCACACTGCATAAAATGACAGCCACCACTCTTTTAAACACTATGTGGAGGCGAACACCTTCTAACATTATTTGCTCTTGTAACATCCATCCCAATAATAGCATCAGAGGAGAATATTCAGCCACTACCTATTGGTTTAGTGCAAACAGTAGGAATAGACACAGCAGCAGTGCTGTTCCTACTCTGCTACATCTCATGCAGAATAGTGAATGGCTTAGGAAAATGAAGGTATTAATTTTGTGCTTAGCCTGACATTTTTACAATAGACATATTTGTATCTACTGTAAGTTAACACAATTAAGAGAAATGTATCTGAGGGAATTCCATCCCCAAAACTCAGAAGATGAAACCTCAGAAATTAATGCAAAATGATCATACATTTACACTGCAAATTACTGCTTAGAGACACAGACATGAAGAACTGGAATACATTGAGATATACAGTGATAGTTCAAACTCAATTTTTACTGCTATCTAAACAAGTAGGAAAATCCTACAGTCTTATTTCAGTTTGGAAGGGGCCTCCAGAGGCCATCTAGTCCACCTTCCTGCTCCAAATATGTCTGAATAGATCACGTTACTCAGGGCTGTGTCCAGCCAAGTACTGAACGCTTCCACAGAGAGAGTCCACAATCTCCCTGGGCAACCTGTTCCAGTATTCAACTATCATCATGGTAGACTTGGTTTCCTAACATGTAAGCAGAACTTCCCATGTTCCAACTTGGGAACAACACTAAAAAAACACTTCTAGAAAAATGAGGCTCCTTTCCTTCTTCAACAAAATCGCATACACGGCATAAAGATACTTTTGGTAAAGTATACCAGATTTCTTGACTATTTGCAGCAAAGTACGTATTTTGACTTTACTAAATCCTTTTTGGACAACGTTGTTGGCAAAAAACTAGAGAACAAGTCCTTGGTATACCCACATGGCAGAACTGGTTAGAAAATCTTAGAGTAGTTGTCAGTGGTTCACTGTCACAATGGTAAGATGTAGTTACATTGTGAGATTCTCCAGGAACCTATACTGAGTCAGTGTTTTCATTTAAATTTCACCTGGAAGATAGACTAAGTAATATTTTTCTTAAATTTGCAGATGTCATAAATTTGAAAGGGGCTCAGAGAATACTGAGGGCTAAACTACAATTTAACATTGTCTTGTTGTAAAAGTAGAGTAAAAGGACTGGTTTGACCCAATTTGATGCATGTTTTTTTCAAAGCCTAAATTACGTGAAATTTTGGGTACCGTATTTTAAGAAGCATTTGGATGCACTGGAAATAATCCACCCACTGAAGGCTTTGGTTGGATTGAACTAGTTTAATTTGATGCCTAAGTGCTTTCTTAACTGGAGCCAAAGGCAGGTCAGTACTGCCACTGTATGAGGACAGTTATTTGTATTATTTTTTATCATTCCATCAACTATAATTGTAGTCATAGTCCAGACTCTCCCTGTGCTAGATGATATGTAAACACAGCTGAAAAGGTCATCTTTGTTCCAAAACATTTACAAACTAATTATATTTTGATAGACTAGATCCTTTTAACATCAGAATCATTCATATCATAATAACTATTGAAGCATACAAGGCAGCGTTAAATAAAACTTTAGCATAAAAATGCTAAAGTTAAGACTAGAAGAATTATTGCATTGGGATCAGACCAATGGCTTTCTGATATTAATTTTCATAATTCTTCTTAGATTTTTCTAAGGAATTTCAGGAATTTTACTCTGCAACTGTTGAAAACATTACTGTGTTGTGGGGTTTTCTGGTTTGAATCTACAATTTACACCAACTTTCTATGTGGAACTCAGGGCAGCACTTTGTGAGTGTCCTAAACTGATCTCAGCACTCTGCTGCTGAAATAGATGATCTCACTAACTTCTGGCCTCACGTTCCTCCCCCTTTGGCTTGTGCCAGTGCCTCTGGGACTGAGCAGTTAGCTGCGCCCATTCTAGATGACCTGTACTTAGCATGGATTTAGATTAGCTTAAACTGCTTACAAACTACCTGTAGTTCTTCTTCACTTAAAATCTGCACATATTTAGCAAAACCCAAGCTAGTTCCATCTCTGTCTGAGCCAAGCTGATAAACTTAGGAAAATGCGGGATCAATATTATCTTAGCTTGTGACTTCAGTAGCAAAACTTAGGGTGACAAACATTTTGGTGCGTATGAATGTGTCCATTTTGGTCAACTCTGACCACAAAGGATTTTATTTTTTTTTACTAGCAAAAGAATCAACATTTAATATTTATTTAAGAAAGTAAAATTTAGTTATTTATCTACATGAATATTCAAGTTCTTATTTATGTTGCGTAGCACCATTTAGTCAGGAATCTTTCATGGTTCCTCCAGACATTTACTAGCTAATTCATTTACTACACAACAGTTTTGCTTATTTTCCAGTTTCTCCTGTTTCTTTTTTTAATCTATTTAGGGAAAAGAAAAGTGCTGAATAGTTGTTTGTATGTGGTGAGCAGCAGCAGAATCTCAAGAGAAATCCTGTTCCTTTAGGCTGTTCAACTCACTTGTGCAGACCAAAGGAAATATGAAAGCATGCAAACTTTTTTATGATTATCTGAACTCAGTCAAAGTTTGCTCATCCTACATTGCCCTTGGTTACTTGTGTGACTTAGATTTATATATTCAAGGGCTTTTGTCCTTGTTTCATTTTACACAGTGTAAGTGATACAGTTGACTTCAATGACTTACATACAGTGCTTAGAAAAGCCTCTGCATAAGAATCTGCAGCTCAGTATTTGCAATCAAATACTCTGGACCCACCCGGCAAGACGGTAATGTGAAATACCTTGAAATTTTAAAAAGGAAATTATGCTGTCATTCAAAGAAACAGAACAGCTTCTGTAAAGAAACAGACTATAAAGCAAACATCTCTCCCGCCAAAAAAAAACCCAAAGCAAAAAAGAAATTTAAATCTGGAAAGACGAATAAAACAACCAAATTAAGAAGCTCATTGAGAAATGGTGCTTAAGAAGCTCCTAAGCTGTTTATCAAACCTCAGCAGCCTCTTTGCAAACAATGGTTGTGGCAAAAGCTCATCAAAACGGCATTATTCTTTTAAATTTTAGCATTCATTTGTGTACATTAGAAAAAGTCTCTCCAAGCTTTATTTTCCTCTCACTTTGCTGCTTGATCTGTATTCCTTCCATGCTAAAGGGAGAAACTATTTTCACTTTCATCTTGCAGCCATTTCCATTCTACTGTGATTTATTCCTGAGAGTTTAGGAAACTGGAACAGTGCTGGGACATGCTTTCCGATATTTTCAGTTACAAGATTATAACAGAAAACAAAGTACTGTGCTCCCCCATGAAATATGAAGAGCAGATCTTTTAAAATAACAGTCTAAGATACTCTGATCATTAATCTATTTAAACAAGCAGACACCTCTCCCTACCCTACTGTAGTGAGATACTGGCATACTAAGAGAAACTGCAACCTTGTTTCTGTGATATTTCCCCATTTTTCCTGTGCTTCTAAATATCTTCTGGCTTTTTTGAATGTTTTTTCCTTCAGCATCTTTCTTTTACCTAGTCTTCTCAAACAGTATTAGATCTGGAAAGATATTTTAAACACGGTCTGTATTCTGTAGGATGGAATGGGAAGCAATGAAATTAAACTGATTTAAGGCAGTTTGCAGGAAGGAAAAAAGGACTGACTAAAGACTATAAAAAAAGCTCCTGATAATAGTCAACCAGAGGATGTTAGAGATGTTCATTGTATGTGAACATCAGAACTTCTGCTTTCTGGTGCCACAAGAGTGGTCTTTGGAACTGTACTACACATCAGCTGGGTTTTCTCTGTTTGTTTGTTCTTTAATATGAGTAAAGCAAAGCAGTTTCTCTAACATTTTTCTCATCCTTTGAGATATAAATAATCAGCACGAATCATAAAAGCTCAGTACTTCATTTCTTTGTTCTCTACCTACATTGGTATGGATGCCCCATTAACTTAAAAAGTGAGTAGACACCTACTGGTGATGCAGAAGGTTTGCATCCTTACTGTGAAAAGCATGATTAAGGTCCTAGAAAACAGGTTCTGTTGTGACAGAGTGCTGTAGGGTACAGAGACCAGAACACAAAGCGTTCACATTTTACACAGGAACTCCTCCTAGAACAACAGAATTCGCAAAGTCACATCATCTAGTCCTCAGTAATCAGCTAATAAAACAAAATTACTGCACAAGACAATTTCTGGGAATCAGGTCTGGCTAACTAGTACTTGCTCTTATACAGAGCTTTTAATTCACACAAGTTTGGGGACTGAAATGAATGTACTCCCTGTAATATTCAGAATTGTTCCTCTTTTTTTTTAAAGACTATATACAGTTAAAATGAGAATATTTCTGTCATATTCAAGTACTAGACAAGACATCATGTCACTATTTAATACCCCAGTTCATACCCATTTCATTCTTGGGAAGGCTTCTGGAAGTGCCGTGGGAAGATGCCGTGGGCTGGATGAATTGTGTGGGGAAAAGCAACCCACACCTAACCTTCACAGCTCTGCCCCGCTCCTGCCCTGTGGTTGCTGTGGCTGCCCAGGCTGGCAGGAAAGGTGCTGCAGCAGGTCAGGGACGATGGCAAGGGAAGGCAGGCAGCGCTGCTAAAGCAACGCGCCTCATCTCCAGCACCACCCACGGGAGCACCGGGGTCACTGGAGGAGCTTGGGGGCTAGCTTAGGTTACCAGTTGCGGTGTAACATTTTTAAATGGTAGTCCCGATGGGCTATGGCTCTCAAACAACCAAGTAGGTGGTTTTCTGTCTGTCTCCGTGTCATTTCAGGGCTGTATTCTCAGGCCTGAGCAGATACAGTGCCTGGTTTTCTCTCAGAAAAGCACACACTATAAAAAGTTTTCAGTAGTTTACAAATATAATAGTGCTGACAGCAGTCGAACAAAGTATTGTCAATGGATTGCACGCAAACACTTTTCTATCTATGAACAGCGTATTAACATAGAAACATTCAAATGTTAATTACTTCAAATTTAGATGATACAGATGTGAATTCTTCAGTTTCTCCTGAACTCCTCACCACGTTCGCCTGAACAGACTACTAAACAATCCAAGTGTTCCCAATCTAAATATATCTCTGAGTTACAAAAACGGAAAAAAAAAAAAAAA
>VYXH01007371.1:38422-76403 GCA_013397275.1 Burhinus bistriatus | reverse complement strand
AAAAAAAAAAAAAAAAAAGAAGAATATCTCACAATGGGTTGGCAGCAGGAAGCATATATGTACAAGTGCTTATATAGGAAAAGAAATCTTTTAAAATTCAGTTAGAATTTTAATTACTTAAATTTATTTTTAATGTGTTAACTAATTAATTTTGAATTTTGAATTTATTGAAAATTAAGATAATTATTTTCCAAGAATAACCAGAAGAAGCCTGAAGTAAACTTATACTCAGCTTTAACCTTCACTTATGCTTGGATGTTTGTGCCTGTTATCTGAAACTAGAATTCCGTTTGTAAAAAGGAAAGGCTGTTAACACTGGCTTCAACGACAGCTAACTGGGAAGTGCTCAGAGCATGGCATGAAGCCATGTTGCTGCTCATTTGTAGCAACATCAGAATATCATATTTATCCAGTTCATCTCTCCAAAATCCTCTGTTAGTGACGTGAAGCCATATTTGCATGGCCTATAATCACATCTCCATATTGCTTAAATGATCCTCATAATGGAGTAGCCTGAAGGGAAGACGATCGATAACAATGCGCAGAGTTGGTGGACCCACGGACATGTCTAATTATACAGCAGTACTAATTTGGACTTTTATTGGCTTGTTTCCTGTATTCAGCCATGAGTATTAACGTATTTCTGTGGGTGGCATCCCCATAATTACTCTCAGTAACCATACAGTTGTGTCAGTTAAGTATTTGAGAGGAAAGGAGCAGGCCTTTTACCTACTACCACCAATGCTACTAAATGCAAGAATGACGGCAGAAAAAATAATGAGTGCTGGCAAGTTTGAGTGAACCACTCACTGAGCTCAAGAAATTCAAATAAGCAGTTTTATGGGTTTTGGAGTGTTCACTCCATCTCTGACCCCACCAGCCAGAAGTGTTCTTTTCCTAGGAGAGAGTCTGCTCTTTTGTGTTGCAGAAAACAGCAGCCTGAAGGACTGTGTAGGTGTTCTGACATTTCAGTCGTGACGCTTGTTGCATTTGTGAAGAGAGAGACACAGTTGATTTTCATCAGTATACTCTTCTCAGCCAAGCTCACGGTTTCTCAGTACCTTTGTCAGTGATGCTTTACAGGCACTAAAGAGAAGTGGGGACCATATGGATTTTTAGGGAAAGTTGAAAATGAAGACCCTGTAAAAGAGGGCTCTCAAACCTGTCCCTCAGAGGATGTAGAGTGAGGAATAACTAGAATTTCTACAATGCTGATTCATCCTCTCTTCCTGAGTTATTAAAGTGTCTTTGTAATACTTCTGTGTCAAGAGCTGCAGAGACATTCAGCAGGATAAACGATGTATTTTGTACTATACCCTTCTCCAGGGAATTTTTTAATTGCCACAGTGATGTCTGTGCTGTATCCTAGCTTGAACAGAGACCCCAAGACATCAAGGATAATGGATTATGTTACATACCACAGGAATTTTGGAGCTACTCCTTCTTCCTTAATTTACCCACACTTGGAAAGCTGGAGATAAGATAGCATAGTTAGAGAGACTGTCTGGGCTGAGTAATGGCACTTTGCTACCTGGTCCTCTGAAGCTAGCTTTAACGATGTCCATTTGTAGTGGACAGAGCTATTCCTCATGGTTGTGTCCTAGTCGGGTGCCTATGGCTCTGGCGTTCCTCAAAAGTTCTGCAGTTTCATCATGTGAACTGATGCTAAATCATGGACAGCATGCTCTGGTCAGGTGTGGAAATTTCTGTGGCTGTTATTGACACAAATAGGACAGAAGAATGCCAGCAGCGGGCTGGTGCTGGAGCTGTGTGCTCTGATCACACGAAGAGGGAGGAAGAGGCACCTTTGTGTTCAGCTCCTTGTTCTCCCATAACTTTCTCTTCTCTCCTTGAAGAAATCATCACTTTCCTTCCACTTCAGTTTGCTAAATATACATGCTATAACAGCTTTTCTGTATGACTTATGAACATTTTGAGGAGAAAGGCTTAATAAAAAATCAAATATGACTTAAAGTTGATGAGCAAGAATAAAAATAGAGTCAAATCCTTTGATGTAATGCTGTCCTGGCATTACCTCCAGCTGTAACAACCTGAACTCTCAACTTCTGTGTTTTGCAGCTAACCTCTAGGCAAACAAATCAAGTGCAAAAGCTTTGATTCCCTCTTGTCTTAACGCTGTCTAAGGAGTTGGGCTACAGGGGCTTTATTATTGCCTCTTAGCCTGTGGAATGGTTGGTAGTTCCCAGATCCCAGCACGCGTGCGGAGCTGGGATGCTTATCTGTGTCAGACTGACAATGACCAGCAGCACCTACAGCCAGTATTTAACACTGATTCAGGGTTCAGTCCTCTCAGTGGGAGTCTGCCATGGGATACAATGGAATTAAGAATTATTTGTAAATAAGGCAACAGAACACAGTCATTACGTTGCACACTTGCAATAAATGTAACCGCACTTTAAGGTCTATGCTGGATTTAATAATTGAACTGAGTGAAACCTACAGTGAATCATGGGAACTCATAAGATAACTTGAAAAAATGCAACCTTCCCCTCCTGCTCTTCAAAAGAATTTTTTTTCACACAAAATGTGCTGAAGTATGTTATTAGCCATGCTGTACTCTGCTCATTTCATATGCCTGATCCCTGCTTGTCTTTGCAAAGATGAATGTGTTCAAATCTAAATACAATCTCTTGTTAACAATCATGTACTGAAAAAAAAAGAAAAAAGACTGCTATTACAATTATGTCCCCATGGTAACAGAAATGGTACATCATGAGGCTCTTACACATATTTATAATCTCCCCTTCTTTTCTGTGAAACTCAGTGAAAATACATCTCAAGCCCATTGCCAGGACAAAGCCCTGTTACAGCCAATGGCACACCCGACTGTCAGACCTTGTCAGAGTATAGATGGAACAGAAATGCACTCCCCCATTTTGAGGAGGCTCCTCGCACAGATGCTCTGCCCAGAGCTAAGATGGCATTGCCATGCTCTTGCTCCAGCAGTTTTTCTGCATCCATCTGGGAAGATCTGTGGACATTTTGAGCAAACTCCACCTTTCTTTAAAGCAAGACAAAGTAGTTGGGGAGAGAGCAAATGCTTCTTGCGAAAGCATGTAAGGTTAGTTAGTGTGCAGAAACCACTGGAGTTTTTCAGACTTGCAAAATAGAGCACACACGGCACAATTTAAAAAAAAAAAACAACAAAGCCAAACAACTTCCCCCTCAAAATTTCTCCTGAATTAAAGTTAAGCAAAGCAATCAGAGTCCTCGTCTCACACTCCAAACTCTATCTTAACCCAGGTAAAATTCAAATGACATTTTCCTAATTTTTGTTTTAAAGAAAAAATTGGGATATTCAAAAGGCCAAAAATGAGCATCTATTCCTATCCCAGCAGCACAGAATGCTTTGGTAACATTTTAGCATTTTAACTCTAAAAACTTTCACAGAACTTCAGCTATAAGCAGGAGTTTACTTGTCTGTTGTGTTCAGGTTTATTTCGCCACTCCTTTGTTTCTCTCCTTCTTGTTCACCTGAACAGTGCATGGGACAGGTGAACTCCAGGCTTCAATACCCATGCAGAACACATACCTGAAAATCCCCATTTTTTTTTAGTTACACATAGGTCAAGCTCTACAGTCACTAAGTTTGAACATTAGCTGTGGGTAGGCTCATAGCAAACCTTGTATAAATATGTGCTGGCTCAAGTGTTGAATGCAGACCAGAACTGCAGCTGATCTAGTGCTCAGGGCATCTTTCCACCACTCACACCAGGAGATCTCCTTTTCTCCTCTCCCATTCCCTTCCTCCCAGCTGCTGGACACCGTTTCTCACCAGTGTTGCCCAGTGACTTGCAGACCATCCTATTGCAGTTTCACCTCCATGAAACCAGGAGCTCACCATAATGGGCTTCGCCACGGCTAAAGCTCGTGCCTTCACGTGCCCTCCCCCAGGATCACTCTGCACCCAACAGCAGATGCTTGTTTCCATTTGTGGTAACACTCCGCGCTATTCCTGCTCTCTTCCTCAGCCTGTCTCTTCTGCTTGTCCTTGCTACTACATACAAACATCTGCAACTAACGTCAGCAGATGTGGCAGTCCAAGCTGCTGCATGTTGAGCTGTGTAACTGTGTGCAAAGGCCGCACTGCTAAGGACGTTTATAGCGCTGCTGAAACCTGTAATGCTATGTAATAGTTTTGTAGCAGTACTGTTAAGTATTCATTTGGCAGTGTTGCATTGTTATTTGTAGCTAGGCACCATTTTCCTTCTGTTTAATTTGCTGAAAATAATGTGCTTGTAGGTTAGAAGGAAGATTTAGAAGATTTAGAAAGTCATTTTTTAAAAAGCATTTGTTGATTTTCTACTCATTCCATCACATTTATAATAATTCATTAAAAAAACCCCAAAAGATAGTAAGTAGGCTGGACAATTTCATATGTTCCTGATGGAAGGGACATGCTTACAAACTGTCAAGACAGGAAAAATACTAAGTATCATATGCCGTAGAGTAACAGCTCAAAGTTAGACCCAGTACAGCATAGCTGGCTAGCTTCGAGTACTGCTGGCACGGGGTTACTCCACAGCCCAGTTAATAAAGCAAATCGCATTACGTGTATATACATAGGCCAGCCCAGATGTGTGCATTTCAAGAGGAAGACATAAGTAGATATTTCTTTGAAATAAATCTTCCATTTATTTAAATAATACACTCTGATTATGTAAACATTTATGAAGATAGGTCATATTTTGAAGGTGAGAAGCTGCACAGAGTTGAAGGAGGATGAGGTCTTGGCTGTCATAGTGGACTATCTGCTAAAGAGAGGTAGCTTGAGCTGGAATGTTTGGTTTATCCAGCATTATTTCTAGTAAGCGTGACCCACTCCTTAATTTGTACAAGACAGCGCTCTAGTTAATATGCATTTATTGCCTTGCTCCTCTTTGAATTTACAGTTCAAAGTCAGCCTTCTTAAAAAATAAAAATGGAGAGTGGCAGCAATCTGTGCCAGTCTGTGTTATCTCCAGCAACAAAACTCTGCTCTCCTCAGTCAGGAGCAATTCTCCAGAGCAGTTCTCTATTCACAAAGACCTTCAGCAGGTAGAGAGTATGAAGAGCAATCCATATGCCATCCATCACAAATCTAGTAAAGCTAAGAGCTCAGTAGAAAAGAAGTTTTCTTTTCAAATTTCACTTTAATTAACTACTCACATTTTGGTTTGCCTTAAGATTTTAATTCTTCGATTAAAAAAAAAAAACAGAAGAAGAAAAACCAAAGATGAAGACGCACACAAAGTAAGGAAGACATTTTCAGGCTGGATTCCAGAGGTTTAACTGCAAAACTCACCTTAATGCTACAGGAGATATTTAGCTAAATCCCAAGCAAAGCTGCAATACCTCATTCCTAAAGGTCTGAAAGAGCCAGAGAGATTCTGAGTTGGAAGGTGAGAAAGTCACAGAGTCAGATATCATCGTAGCAGTGAAGGTGCCGCAGGGCTGAATTTGGCTTTGACATGGAATGTGGAAGAGAAGAAGGGGCAATGTCTTAAATGCCTTCAACTTTGACTAAGGTCGCTAGCAGCATGGAGTGGCTGAGTATGAAATAACGAAGACCAACTTTCAGGAGGTTTTTAGCACCAACAGAATCAGGTTAGCAGCTGACGTAAAGGGAGCTGGCCTAAGGCAAGCACAAGCCCAAGGCCAAGTCATGCAGAATTGGCACAGCAAGCTGCCTGGGCTGTGTAGTAAAACACATCACCTTAAACTCTGCCTAAACAGTTTGCGACAAGTTGCTTTAATTTTGAAGGAGTGTTGCTTCCCAGCAGTAGGCTGTGCCACTACAAGATTAAGTCATAGATGTCAGAGCTCTGTTTTTATATAAAAATCTCACTGATAAGGCAAAAGTCAGAACACCAAATACAACTGTGTGTTTAAGTTTGAAGTGGTTTGGAGAAAAATGCAGTGAAACAGCCAAAATTTATATTTTCCACTTCTGACTCTTTCTTGAATCATTTTGCACTTTTTGCATCTATTTTCAAGAAAACAGAAACATTCTGTGGCCTGTTCCTGATGTTGAGCCTCACACGTTGGATCATGGAATATTATGGCAATACCTGTTTATACAGCATTTTCTGCATAACTGGAAATATGTGCTGTAAAGCTGAATCAAAAACATTTTACTATGATAAAAGGGTATATTGCTGACTATTGGAGAAGTGAAGGGTAATGGCACTAACCTATTCCTTTCGTGGTGAAAGGGAAGTCAGGTGGGGAAGAGGCATGAGGAGTTCAAATCCCTTTCATCTCACAAATCCTGTACACTGCCTTTTTCTTCATCTTTATGTTGCCTAGAAAACCTGTTTCACATTGCCAGCCCTCCGCGTAACTTTTTATTCCTAGGAAAAAAACCCAGCATTCCTTAATTCCATCCAAATTTGCATTTTCATTAATCTTGCCTTTTGGCAGGTGCAATGTAGGTGACACCTTAGGCTTCAGGGGTAATGCATGTGCACCCATTATGGGGCAGCCTGACTCCGCACCCTCTACTACATTCTTCAAGATCAAGACTTGCTGCAGGTACAGCCCCCACCTGTGGATGACTAGACGTAGTCCTTGGCAAGCAGCTGCAGTTTTCATTTCAGTGTCCTTGCAGAAGCACCAGGCTGGCTTTTTTAAGTAACTGATTTTTATCCTCACCCCTGAGATAGCAAAATTCAGTTTTGCCTGCACCATTAAGAAGCCTTGCACCACCTTTAATACCAAAGGTTAGCATTGACCTTGGCACATGAGGAGAGGATAACTGCAATAGTCCCCCCTGTTGACTTACTGTTATAAAGAATGTGAGGGCAGGATGGTATTTTCAGATGGGCTCCAGGTGGGTGAAGCTGGACCACATACTGCTCTGGCCTCTCCTGAAGGCTGGCCACACAGGGCACTGGTGTGGCCCCGCATGATGGGCAGGAATGGAGGAGTCCAGCCCCTCCATTACTCTCAATAAGTTTCAAGGAGCTCAGATTCGTCTTGTCACTGTGGCCGCCCAAAGTACGGCCATAGCATCAATCTTTTGTCAACTGGCCATTTTGAGTGCTTAACTCACCCTCCAGCCCATCCTCTCCCTACTCATCTTGTAAGAGTTCAGGCTTTTTCACTTGATACAGTTCGGTGAGCTCAGTGCACGACGCTAAAAACGAAGAGGAAGAAAACCCCAAGCTGTGTGAAGCAAAAATGAAACAGAACAGGGTTTTAAATGATGTGGGAAAAAAACGTCATTAGGTGCTAGTAATTTGACATTCTGGATCAGAAGATGTTGAGAATGTTTAATGAGCAAGTGCTGAAACAATGAGATAAGAGCAAATGAACTGATTAACCTGCTGGTTTCAGTAGGATGACATTCAAGCAAAAAATAGTGCAAATCTATATAGGGAGTGCCTTACGTTTCTCTCACTGGCTGCCAGCCCGTTTTTAACTTCCGACCACAATTATTAACTTCAGTCTTGCTACGAGGTGCCAACCAGGAACATAGCATTATAACAAGAGATGTCTTAAAATATTTCTACAAACTCACATATTAAGGCTTATAGTAATTCAAGCCCAGTTCAAAAAGGCATTACTTTTTCTGTAATTTAGGTGAGATTCAACCACATAAAAATAAAGAATCTGGATTTGAAGTGCAAGAATCACAGCTGATAGATTTTAGTCAGGACATCACTTTACGCAAGTCTTCTGGGATCCATGTGTTTCAAGTTAGGTGCTGCACATCACTGTCTGCATGCCAGTCTATAGGCACGCAGGCTTATTTTACTTCTTTTTCCCCTTGCTTTTTGCTGCCTAGCTTTTCTAGTGTGGATACTAGATGTGCTGACATCCCTTTGAAAGTCAGCAGATAATGTTCCCTACAAAGTCTGTAACGTCCAGGCTAATGCCCTTCACAAAGCATCATCAAACTTTCATCTCTTCTTTTGTATATTCTGTTGAACACAGGGTAAGGGAAGGATAACGTGAGAATCTGATACTGTGTTTCCAGAGGTGATCAGTCTGACAGACTGTTTAAATTGAAAAGACAGACAAAATGAGAGATGGGACCTGGAAGAATGGAGACAGCGCAATTCCCTTCAAAAAATTCCAGAAATCATTACCTCTACCTTCAAAAACAAATGAAGGATGATTCAAGTCTTCCTGATGTCAGCTACTTTCCTGTCACTAACTATACTGCCATAACATAATGTGATAAGCAGCCCAGTGGCACTTTGCCACCTGCCCTGACAGATCATGACTACAGTCACGAATCGAGTAGACCGAAGTCGCCTCCCGCCCAGCTCCCACTGCGTGAGTGGCACCTCACTCTTCATTAGCTGCACTACTTGGCCAGTACCATCTGAACAGCAAGTAACCTAAAGTAGCTAGAATGGGAAAAAACCACACCAATCCAAACAACATGATAGAGTTTCTGGTCTCATTCCCTGACTAATTTTCCCAGCATCTCAGCATATGGTGTGAAGTCCTTTTTCTTTGCTCCTCTATAGTAGAAGGGGTTTGTAATAGGAGCTGCCTTGCTTTTGTGTTCGACACTTTTTCTGTAAGGAAGCGTTTACAAAAGTGACAAAACTGGTAAAGTCCTACAAAGCGTTTCAAGCCTACCTGTTGTTTTATAGGGAAGTACTGCACAACTCTGGTGAAAACCAGTGTTAATGCAGTTTGCTGTAAAGCTTTTAAAACAGTGTCCAAAAATCTCCCCTAGCCAGGAAAACCCTGCAGGATGTCTCCTGCCCCACCTTCCACCAGCTGCACTTGGGACCATAGAGAGGGACAAACCCCCTAAAATCAGAATCTTTCCTCTAGTGATGGGTGAGTCAATCCAATAATGACTAAAATGTTGGAAGCCATTTGCTCCAACAAACACCGTAAAAAACCTACCACTATAAACCAAGTCTCAGCATGCAGCAAAGTTTCTATAGCTGAGGAGCAATGATGGGATTTACGATTCAAACACTGATAGAACCTTAAATATACTGATCCAAGTGGGAGTTACTTTGTTCAAATATACTCTTTCAGGCTCTAAATGCTTAAACTAACAGAAGGAAACAGCAGAAAACCAGCATGGTCCATCTTCACTTCAGGCTTGTCTTCACTGTACAAGTTACTTTTGAGTTAATACTCTCAGGATACCCTCTTTGAGCTAGGTTTGAGTGAAAGATCACACTTCAGAATAACTCCTGGCTTTCAGAATACGTCGGCAGAGCCTCCTGCAGGCAAGCCTGCGATGCCTCTGCCATGTGCCCAGCTGCCTGGCAGGGTGGCAGGCAGCTGAATCATTCTGCCAGCAGCACAGCTCAATTAAAAGTCTACTGTCCCCCTCAGCTCTGCTAGTTTGACTGCTCAGTGATGGCTCTCTAGCCTGCTCCTGTGATGTGTGCTGGTTGATAGTAGAGCTCCTTTCTGGTACTCCTAAAATAGTTCATCTGACTATGCTGTGGGCTCAGGGCTTCAAAATAAATCCCCATAGCGTATCATTAGCTTAAGCATCAGCAGCACACCAGCTTTAGTACAATCTTTTCCTGCTAGAGAAAAGGGAATTTTTGAAACATCACTAATCTAAGGCTGGGGCCATTCATGTGTATAAAGAGTTCACACTGGGAATAAAATGTGAGTTTAACTCAGAATTTAACCATGCAGGAGTACGTGCCATTCAGCTAATAGTCTTGAAACAAGCTCCCCACAACATAATGGATTCTGAATTGCTCTGCACCTTTGAGGAGCCAGTTACGCCTGTGCAAAGCAACACAACTACTGTCTGCCCTGCAGAGAAACCACACAGCGGCGGTGCTCTCGGCTTTGCTCAAGTGTAATAGATGGGACATTGCATTACAGGAACTTGTCGTGTTCATCTGGGACAGCACACAGAGCTTTGAGAAAATGCTATCAAACTTCTAACGATAAGTTATCATTGGTGGTATTTACATCTGACCTAAAAATGGCTATGATGAATAGAAACATATATAGGTTTTACATGTCCTTAATTTGCAACACTTGTCTATAGACTTTAGTTCATGGTGATATGAAT
Source organism: Burhinus bistriatus (assembly GCA_013397275.1). Taxonomy (NCBI): domain Eukaryota; kingdom Metazoa; phylum Chordata; class Aves; order Charadriiformes; family Burhinidae; genus Burhinus; species Burhinus bistriatus. The sequence continues at coordinate 66,385 of VYXH01007371.1, read as the reverse complement.
GAACTCTTAAGGAGTGTTTCTTCATTCATGAATTAAAGATCCCATGCAAACTAGTTTTGTTGTGCTCTAACACTATAAGCAGGTTTTTGAGAGAGGCACCAAATTAATGTTTGTATGGCTAGAGAATCACAGCTACTATTGCAAATTAATTACTGCTTTGTCTGGGTGACATTTTCAGCAATGCCTTCAGCATGCTAATTCAAAGCAGGTTAATAATATGTACCTGAAACCAAAGGGTTAAAGAGACCTGTTTTCCCAGGATGCCATTTAAATGAGGTGCTCACTTGAGACAGTTTTGAAAAAGTAAGGTTCATGGAGGCGATGAAGCAGAAAATAGAGAGGAAATGTGCTGAATCACTAGCTGTGGTCTGTGCTTCCTGGTATTTTTTATTTTACTTTTCATTTTAAAGGAAGGTAGGAATGTGCATGTGAGGGTAGACTTTATTCAGGCACAATACCTGTCTTTACCTAAAATCTTTCTATTTGTCTGTATGCTGTACATTTATTTGCAATTATACATGACCTAGTAACATGGGCATACATTTACTGATGCTGCTCCTCAAAAGGCTTCACTTGCTTTAAATATATTGTTGTCTCTTGCACTGTATTTGATTTTACCTGCTGTGTAATTTTTTATTATTGTGCTGCTCTAAAATGGCTTCAATTAAAGGTCTCTCAAGACTTTTGTTCATTTAGCAGTCCACTGACCAACAGCAAAAGAGTAAAGAGTATTGACCTTTAGGAGAGAGTATTATCAAAAAAAGGAAGCTTTTTTTGGTATGAAATGTGATTAAACTTTTTTTTGGCTATTTTTGGGCATTTAGGAACAACATTTAAGTTCAAGAGTGACAGATTTCAGTTCAGAGGTCTAGACATACGAGCAACTCTGACAGTTGCTGCTGTATAGGTGACTGAAACTTGCTATGACACTTCCTTAGACTATAAATGAAGCTTTGACCAGAGTTGCGACAGGGGTTGTGCGTTCTGTTTGGGGAACGTGTAATGCTGACAGCATATAGAGTATATTCCATTAGCTTCACACAACCCAGCTGGATACTGATACAGAAATAAGGTTACCAACCTTTTCCTGTGTCTGAGGGGTGAAGAATTAAACTCTTTAATTAACTGCAGCATTAAGATGCCTATTGTGTCACCTGAACTTACATCAAATAGTCACAGGAGGCAAGGGGGAAGGCCTTCAAATCAGAGTTGTTCCAGGCAGAATAATAACGTTCTGCCCTGACAACAGTTTTCTGGTAAAGCTGATACACTTTTTGTACAGTTCCACTGCTATCAGTGGTGGTACTTGCCTCTTAAGAAGCTCCTCAATATGGTCTCAACACACATCATCTGAACATAGGCACACCTTCTTTGTTCAATATTTCTTCTGTTACCTGCATATGTCTGGTGTGTAAGGTTAATTAGTGAGAGGGCTGCTCCTAACGAAGGTGAAACAGGCAAGTCCTACTGTAATCTGCTTTGCCTTTTGAGATTCCTTATTAAAGAAGCAGTCCCAGGGAAGAGTCTGGCAGAAGGACACCTCAGGAAACAGTTTGATTGACTGTGGTAATATGAAATACATTAAAAAGTACCTGTGAAAACTTCTGTTGCAGTAAGTTCAAGGCAATGATCCCTTTGCTTTAAAAGGTACCTTAGCACAACAGGCTATTGCAGAATAGTCAAATATATTTTGTTTTAACTGTATCGTACTAAGCTGTGGTTTGTTTTTTCCTCCTTCCTCTCAGGATGAAAAGAATCAAGTATTAACAACAAACATCTGGCTACAAATGGTGAGTTTTGAAACAAAGTATGGTTTTTTTCCCCTTTGGTCTTTGAATTTAATCTGGTGATGGGTTTGAATTTTAGAAAACTTTCAAGCTTGTGTTTTATGTCTTGCTACACAGTGGGGAAAGCAAAGCTGAATGGAAAACTGAGATTTAGGTCTTGATTTTGTTTCAGGTATTTCTAAAAACTTTTAAGAATTTGAGTCACTACATCTGAGTGAGTTACTAACTCATTGTAGTTGATTTAGTCACACTAAACTCTTGATCATCACAAGATACCGGTGTCCTAAGAGTCCCAGGCAGAGTAACTGTAGGGGCAAGAGCCTTATCACCCTTTCAACAAATCCATTATGTTGTGGTACATCATTTGATTGTGAAAGAGAATTCTACGTGCAAGAAATGCATTTCATGTAATAGCTGTTCTGATCAGCACTCTGAAAATCGCCAGATGGTTCTTCTGATACAGGGGGAAAATTGTTCCAAAGAGGTTCCTTATCTCCTGAGAGCTGCTGCCACTGTCCTGTCTGTCTCTGCCATCCTACTTGCTTTGCGGTCTATGTCCTTAAGAAACTGCAAGAAGGTGTTAATTAAAATGGCTGTGCTGTTCCTATGCTGTTCAAAATGTTGTTTAAACATAGGTCATCAACAGAAGTTACATGTGAACATGAGAGGTTTTCTGTGTTACTTCTCCAAATTCTCTATCTCAGTTACATGACTAAAAAGGGTCTTGGAACATCAGTTCAGTTTCCTAATGTTCGGCTGGGAACAGTATACTTTTTCCTGGTGTCCCAGTTTGCTTTGCTCACATAGGGTATTCATTTTTCAAACAGTAGCTTTATTTTACCTTTTGTTGCAATGTTTAGTTGCTATAGCTGTCATGTAATTTCACATCCTCTCTTATTACTTAACCATAACTATTGCACCACTAGACACCACAGCAGAGAACTTTTTCCCATTAACTCATGGCAGGCATTGCTGGGCAGGAGTAAGTTTCACTCACTTTTTAATAAATGAAACAGATAATAGAATATTCAAGAATTTTGTGGAAGTATTTTGAATTTCTTTTCTCTGTAAGGTTAGCTAGCGAGAGAGCTGCTCCTAAGCAAAGGAGCCCACACAGACTTATTCTAACTTGGTTATTTTTTAGCATTAGTTTAATACTAAGACTTACAATTAACAAGATGCTTCTTACTATGCTGACTACCGTGGGGTCCTAATGCTTCCACAAAACATTTCTACCATAAGTTTGTGCTTTACAAAGATGGGGTGATATAGGGACCTTTCTCCATCCTACAGCAGCTAGGATGAGGCTTTGCCATTAGTTTAATTCCCATCTGTATTACAGAAACTGAACTGTTTGGGTTAAGTAAAGATTTACAGAAGAGTTTTATTATTCAAGCACGCTGCTTCCACAGAAACTTTAGAGTTTTCCATTTCTTTCACTAGCTCATTCAGTTTAAATGTATTCTTTTTTCTTTTATTATAACATTTTCCACAGAGCACCTCTCTTGCACTGTGGTAGGCCTTAGGAAACAAATGGAAGACTATTTTGATGACCTACAAAGGAGAACATGGCTATTCCATTTATTCACAAAGGAAAGCTGACATGGAAGAAGCATTCAACTCATGCTATTTTACAGGCTTGTTGTACAGTAAGATTAAAACTGTCAAATATAATGTTTTTGGCTTTGAGCTACAATGACAACAAGTGCTATGATTTCTTACCAGGAAAACAGATGACAATTCATACTCAAGAAGCTATCACTTATTTTCCTTCTCTTTTATCCCTCAGCATCCTTACCCTTTTCAATATTGGTTTGTTTGTTTGTTTGTTTCCTAAGGAAATTCCTGATTCTTTTATATATTCTGTATTTCTTTTGATTTATTCACTTTAGCACATAGTGTGTGTGAAGCCTGTTAAGACTGCAATGAGCTGATCACTTGATCACTACAAAAAATGTAGCCACTTTTTATAGCCTGTGTACACACACACACACACACACACACACACACACACACACACACACACAAATGTGTTTGTGTATTAACTGCCTATTAATGGTATACTAGACAGCTTCAAAGCATGCTTAAGCCAAACATATGTCATTTTATTATGCTAAATGTTCTGAAGTAAGCTATTCCCTGAATTTCCCTCTCCACTCCCTTTCTTGATATATATGTTTGTATAATCAGAGATGTGACTTAAATATATATTATCTAATCATCACTGAAATACTTAAATACAAAAACTAACCTGGGAGAAAGGGGAACATAAATCTAGTATTCATACGTGCAGACTCTTTCATCTGACCACTATCTCTGTGGCAATGCTGTTCACTATCAAAATCCTAAACTTGATCTAAGTAGCAGCAGGAGCCTTGCCTAGTCACACAGATTAATACTAACCCAAGTACCCTCAGCCGTTTACTATATTTATCCACATCAAACATACTTCAGCTACAGTGGAGATCGTAGCTCTAAAGTTAAAAGAAAATGAGGCAGCTCATGTCCAGCTGGATGGGTAAGCACTTTGCACATATGGCTAACAGAGCAACCATGCATCTGCTTAACATTATCTCTAATCCAGACTTTATACTAAGTTTTCTATCACCTCCCTTTGACTGTCTTTACATCGTTCAGTGTCACCCTATGCTACATTGTATCGGCCATGATAACTCCTAAAAGAAGTTAGAATAAGAAATTATTGGCTCTATTGATATAAATTGTTGTAAAGCAGTTCAGCTGGCAATGCACAGGAGAGCCTGCAGCACCCCCCGAGGTGGTGGCAGGGATCGCTGCCGCAGCCGCCCACCCCAGCCCTGCAACCGCTGCCCAGAAAGGGATCTCTTCACTCCGCTCCTGACATGGCATTGCCTAAAGCCAACAAGGGCCCACAGGTGTAAACACCTCAAAACCGCACACCCTATTTGTTTACATTGCTGGACTTTGTTAAAAATAGAGGTATCATGAGCATCTCAGTATTTCTACATCCCAAAAAGATGAAGTGGTAAAAAATATAGTGACATTTGTCTATCAGAATATTAATGTGAAACAATTTACTGTAAAAATGGATGTAAAATTTCCAAAAAAAAGGAGAGGCAGCTGATCAGCTTATAGAAGCTGTATATAGATGAGCATGAGCAATACACATAGTTTAATTAGAAAACCGTGAACAGAGCAGGCAGTGAACAGAAAAAAACTATGAACAGAGCCAACCAGATATTCTGATCTAAGATTTCTGTAAAAAACTATTCTCTGTAAAGCAAAAGGAAAAAGCAATGCACAACTCCGATCATTTGTCCAGGTGACAAGGCACTATAAATTCATAGTATAAAATGAGTGAGATAAATATGGAAGCACAGGCCAAGAAACTGTATAGTAAAAGCTTTACAAAAGATGCGTGATGAATGCTATTAGATGTACTGCATGCAGCAAAACAGTCAGTTACACACACTGTTCTAGAGGTACAAGGATGAATTTGAATACCTGCAGCGTGAGGCTAACTGGGGACTGGTCTGGTGTAGCAAACTGCAACTTGCCTGTGATGGTAATGCAAGGAATTATATAGAACAATTTGATGTGAATATGCCATGCAAATGATCAATAACATCACCTCCACAATACCCACTGGAAATTTTTTCTGACCTTACTGTCTCTCACAGGTTTTGACAAGGGCCACTAGACTGTTGAAGGGATAAGTATTGTACATTTACTCACCCATTTCAAAGTTTACATTTAAAAGACTGACATTTGGTATTGCAACAGCACTGTAAATCTGGAGTTTTCACTGTAAGTTATGTGATGCCTACAGCTATTAGAAATTAATGTAATAACATAATATGGGGATGGAGAGAGGCACAATATAATGAAGCATAGAAATTATAAGAAAAAATAAATTTTGTGAAACAAAATTAACTTTATTTCTTCCTTAAGCCTTTTGCGCACAACAGTAACCACCTTTGTATCCCAACAAGTCATCTGCTTAGTAAGGGGTGAAGCGCGACCTTGGTTTCAGGAAAACTCAGTAGCTCGTGCTAGTGTTTCTCAGGAGAGTGGGAGGCAACTGGCTCGCTAGAGCTGCCACGGTGCTCAGCTGCCTGCAGTTCGGGGCAGCACTTTTGTTTATGACTGTGCATGACCATATTTCAGTGACAGCGTCTGGGATTTCGCAGCGCTAAACTCGGATCAAAGCCCTGCTGGTTTGATTGTGACAGATTCCTGCCCGTGCTGGCAGCCAGAGCCGGCTGGAAGGGACAGGGATAGCCCCCACAGCGGATGGCTCCTGTGCAGCACGGGCCAGCTGGGACGGAAGCCTGTGAGACAGTGCAGTGGTGCTTGGCATCTGCCCCCAAGGCTGCCTGACTTCAGGCCACAGGAGCTGCTGAGACCTTCCATGCTTGCATTAACTGTCCTGCCATTTCAGTTGTTTTCCCTGTCAGCAGTGACTGTTGGCCGCTCTACCTCATGTCTATAATCAAGTTATTACAACCTGAGAATTTCCAACAACAGAAAACTGAGTTGTCTATGAAGAGAAACATAATTGAAGTTAATGTACGAATTGTAAAAGAAAATCTGTTCTATCCCAAATTGGCACCTGAGACAGCATGAACAATAAAACACAAGCACCCCAAATCTTCTTTTATATGCTATGCGCACTGCAGTGTGAATTGAAAATGAGATTTTTATGCTTTCCACTGAGCTCTACGTGGCCTGATTCACCCTTCCCAAACATTTCACTGCCTGAAGCTAAATAGTATCTCTTTAACAAGAGAACACCTATTGTCTCAGGCTCTCCAGTCCCTAGAGAACTACAGCAAACCAGTGGATGAGATGAACTAACTTACTTTTTGTGTGTATGTCTTAGTACTGGACAGATCATTATCTACAGTGGAACGTGTCTGAATACCCAGGAGTGAAGAATGTCCGTTTTCCTGATGGACTGATTTGGAAGCCAGATATTCTTCTCTATAACAGGTAGACACACTTTTTTTCCTGTGGGGAAGGACAGAAGATCATAGAATTATAGAATCACAGAATAGCCCAGGTTGGAAAGGGCCTCAAAAGATCAACTGGTCCAACCTTTCATGGGAGAGCCTACGATGAGATCATCTAGCACCCTGTCCGATCACAAAGAGAAGGCAAGGCAAATGACATAATCATCTCATCAAAACGCCTACGCTTTGAAATAGTTTTCCGAAACTTTCTAGGTTTTTGGAGTACTGGAAAATTACCAGTCTCCTGTTTACACAACAGAAGGTCATATTTACAAACACTTTGTAAACAACGACAGCCTCCCTACCACCAATTCTAGTTAGGTTTTGTGAGATGATTAGAAAACTAAACTTTTCTGGCTGTATTTAATAGTACAGGTAGTGATAATTTCCTCTTAAATTATTTGTTTGGTCTAAATGTTTACTGCTGAATTCAAATCTGACTTCTGACTGCTTGTCTAGTTTTAGTTTGGATTTCAGTACAGGCAGGATAAGGAAATGCCAGTAAGTATGTTTCCATTTTCCCATGTCCAGTTTTAGTGTCACTCCTTCTTCCTGCTACAAAAATAGCTAGAATATTTGCTGCTTTCCTCTTCAAACTATCTGTTCCGAGTTGGGCTTAGTTCAGGGACAGACAGATTGCCATCAATCCACCGCAGAACCTTTGGCTGACATTGAGAGATTCTTTGGCTGCACCATTGTATGGTAGCTCCCATTGCGGAATTTATTTAGTTTAAAAAGATAAAGCACTGAGAGCTGTCTGCTCTTTAACAGCTTGCCTTTTTGTGTGGTTGTGGGCCTGCGTGCTGTTCCCCAGGTACTGGAAAGACCTTACATCTGCTCTGTACATGTTGCACTGTCTCTTTTGTGGTAGCCAGGGTACATTGCTGTGTTTTTGCCCATGCAGATGACATGAACTTTTTGTCTTCCTGATGGCTTTTTTCCTCTGTTTCTCTGCCATATGTCTACTAAGAAGACAACCCTGCTGTGTTTATCAGCCTGATTCCCCCTCTCGACTTCAGGAGCTGCTTTTTGTTGCAAAAAGACCTAGAGAATAGCTGTACCCAATATGTCAGCTGCAGTTAAGCTCCCTTTTGCCATTTGATGATCACCTTTGTGAGCAATGTCACTGTCACAGGTGTTGTTGAATTGTAATGCTGTGACAGCAGCAGCCAGGGACAGCATTTGTCACCCACGTAGTACTTCTGTCTAGGCCCTACCTTCCTGCTTTGCTTACAGCATGCTGCAGTGCTTTTCTCAAAGGTACAATTAATACTAAATGATTTGAGGTGATCCCCACGAGAGTTCACCATACTTTGGGTAACTGCCTGTCAAGATTACTTCTTGTTTCTGGTTTAAGCATGGCAATTGGCGCTTCAGTTGTCCACACACCAGCCTAAAAAACCCCTTTCAAATACTCTGTACACAGAATGGAGCAGCAGGCAATCTGGACAGGTATTTTTGCAACATTTATCTTGCTTAATGTATTTCTCAATGCAAATTTGTTTCCTTAAGCATTTATTCCTCGCTACCTTGATTCTGTAAATGACAGCATTCTTGGGAGAATCCAACAAATCACACAGTCATTTTTGTTCTTCTGCTGAGTAACGCACTGTGTATGCCATAAAATTGGTACTCTACACAAGCAGTTTAAAGGTTTCCAGAAGAATGAATTATGACAATATTCTTCCTCACATATATCACATACCTGAGAGAGGCTTCAGTGTGTCTGAGGATTTATGCTTCAATATTTAATTAAGTTCCAAAATGAAAGGGTAATTTTTTTAGAAATTAGTAATATTAATACATACATGCTAACTGTAGCTGAAGTGCATTTATAGAATGACAAGGGTAACTTAATGACCTGAATTTTTTGCCAATGTAGATTTTTGAATCTTGGGATTGTTAACTACGGCACGGTCATGAAGTAATTATTTTACAGTGTTTCTATTTCGAACACATATTTAATCCAAAATCTTATTCAGAGTTTAGTCAGAGACCAAAGCTATTTAAAACAAATTCTTACTCCTGTATGAAATTGCACTGGGAATGGTATGATGTTCTCTTATATTGGACATGGTATTTTGAGATAGATGCTTTCAATTTCTATACACTTCACTAGGGACATGCATCTGCAGTTACAAAGAAATTAATGAACTATAAATTCTTTTTAGTGAATGTGTGTTTCACTATGTCCTTATGCATCTTGCTGCAGCCTAGTACAGAGAAACTTGTGGCAGCTGTATTAAATTTTACAACCAGTCTACTGTGAAGAGAGCAGGGCCAGTTCATCTGTAGTTTTTCTGAGGGAAGAAAATATTGGCCTGTGTACAAATCCCAGGACTGACTGCGTTAGTGTCATCTATGGCTCTCTTCCACTTTGTTAGTTTCACTAGACTAATTACTTATTTTCCACATGGCCACATAGTGTTCAGTACATCTTGGAATAACAAAAATTCTGCTAGCTATGTCTCATTTTAACAGTTCCATTTCTCCAGTTTTATAAACCTGCGATTCTCCAGATAGGTCCCAGTGGGATTGTCTCTGCTAGGTACAGCTTTGCCATCTCAGCGTACTGCAGTCAGTATCTGCTTTCAAGTAGTTACACCCTGAAGAAGAAATGTAGCAGAAATGGTTTTCTATCACTACATTTGAGCACCAAGTCTCATCAAGCAAAGGTTTAGCTACTTGGTGCATTCCCAGTCGAAGCACTGTGTTTCAAAAAACAATTAGAACCACAGTGTAGAAAAACATATATGCTCCTTTTTTTCAGAAAAAGGAATTTCACATTTGAGTCTGAGTACCTCTTGATATTCTTTTAAGAATGTGTCTTATGAAAGGCAAAGTCACAAAGCAATGAAACCTAGGTTCCTTGATCACTTGTGTCCTTTTGAAACTTTTATTTTTGCCAATTACCAGAAACAGCCGCAAGGTCTTAGAAGCTACCCTCTGGTGCTTAACTGCCCTCTGCTCGAGGGGAAGAGAACTGAATCTAGCCTGGAGGCAAAGTATTTTATTTCTAGTCATTACTTTCCACCTTACAAGTAATTTGTGTGGCATGGATGTTTTTACATCCGAAATTTGACTACTTGTTTGAGTGTGATCATGAAGCCCTTATTAATTTCAAGTCAAAGCAATTACTTGCCTATGTCTAATATATAAACCTATTGCAGGACTTGAAGCCCAGTTTTCTAAGGAAATGAGACATATGCGTGTGTGTACATGCACACCTGTAAGAATATGTGTTTGCGCATGATCTCTCTTGCTGCCCCTTTCCCCAATATCCTCTGAATCCATTTCTGCCAAATTTAGCAGTGCGATCAGTAGAGATCTTAGCAGCACCAGTTTCTTACAAATGTCATGAAAACAGGCAGCCAAGATGAGGAGGGAGAACAATTAGTGCTCCGACTGGACAAGAAGCTACAACATGAATTCAGAGGATCCAGCCACGAGCTGTGAAGCTGAAGGAGAGCAGCCTGCATTAGTTCAGCTGCCTTAGAATTGCCATTTCCCCTCAAAGTGCTAGAATCCATTCATGCTACATACACAGTATTTAGACTTTTCTACTTGTCTTCAGAGTTCAAATTAAATAGTTGCAAAGACTTTCAACACTGTGAGCCTTCTGCTCACCACGGGAAAAACTGCAACTCCAGATGGACAAGTAATTATTTGGATTTAGTTTTTTCTTGTCTGCAGATTTCACAGACCAGTCCAGATATTTTTCAAATGTAATTTCTCCAAATACATAAGGGGAAAATAACATGCAAAGTAAAAATGACTAAAATAATAATTGCTTTATTTTAGCTTCTGAGATACAAAATTTACATCAGAATAGATCAAATATTAAAATCCTCTCTTGAAAAAAGAATATTTCAGTCTGGCTTTTCCTGCTAGAAAGATATACCATTTATTATACTTTCTTTTCTGCTAGAATTATGAATATTTCACTTTCTCCTCATCTCAGATTCTTACTGTATTTTTCTGATATGTTTAGAAGGTGATTAGAAAATTATGAGATATTAAACCACTAACAGGCAAAGAGACATCAGAGACTAACAGGCAAAGAGACATCAGAGACTTGTCATGTTCAAACCACCCTAGAGACAACACAGGTTTTCAGATCAACGAAGGCAGGGACTGCAGCAAGAAGCCAGACCCAAGGCTCAGGCAACCTCCTCTGCCCTGCCCCAGGGCGCCTAGCACTGCATTTGCCTCGTGGGCCAACTTGTCCCCACAAGATGACTGTTCAGAAACTACAAACAATACAACAAAGTCCAGTAGCCTGCATCTCATTTTGCTTACTGCCGGCACAAATGAAAGCTTGAGAAAGGAGCCTGTGTCTATAACCAGGGCCAATAGCCATCAGACGTGGACTCGACACAGCAGTTCCTGAAATAATTTTGAGGTGCAAAGATCATTCACTGCCAGTACCTTCCCAGTACATTCTGTGCAATTTAATTGAGGCACCAATTGCAATAACTATGACAGTTTCTTGAATACCTAGGTCCCCAACTTTAAAGGATATATAGATCAGAATCTGTAATACCTTACCTCAAAAACCTGCAGTAGTAAATGGCAACTGTGAAATAGGGCACAAGACTATGTGAGTATCTATCCATTGCAATGCTAAGTAATCTAAACACCTTTCATAGAGTGATTTAAGTCAGCAAGCTTACTAAACTTTTCAGAGGAAAGAGTCTTTATTTCATCATTTAAATATGTGAAAATAGGTTGTTTCCCATCTAGAAGTTCTTAAAATTTTAATGCCTAGTAAATTCCTGGGTCATCATGTCAGGCGTAGTTGAGATCTTCCTTGGCAGTAGCTGCCAATTCATAATTTGAAGCACTATGTAACCAAGTAACACTATGATTCTTTTCTAGAGGCTTGTAAGAACGGCACACCAGGGTGGTCCTGGCCAGCACCACTGCACTGACACCTCTAACAGGGTTTCTTTTTTTTGCTGAACCCAGTTTGTGGGTTCTGAAGTAGATAACAAAGGCTGGAGCTGCATTAAACAGCCTACTGTAGGACATGTAGTAGCACCGCTCACCCATGCCAAGGGGTAGGATGAGACACTGGAGTATCCATCTCCACCGTATTCATTAGCTACTGTTGATGCAGACAGCAACAGAACAGATTTCCCTGTATGGTTGCTTGAGAAGTTTTTTAAAAGTGCTTACCTTCCAAATGGCAATCAATACAGCCAAGGCACTGTAACGAATGTAGCGGAATAGGTGAGCTGTGAGAATGAGGTGGCTCACCATCACTTACATTTGTTAACCAGGACCAAATCCAATAGCATCAGGCCAGTTACTCTGAGGCCACAGAAAACTGGTGATAGGAGAAAAGCTGGCAAGTTTTTGGGGAGAAGTAATCCTTTTATGAAGAACACATTCGTCTCAGGTATTCTTCAGCCAGTCAAAGAGCATATAACCATTTTGTTTCTTCCCTACTCTAGTGCCGATGAAAGATTTGATGCTACATTTCACACTAATGTTTTAGTAAATTCTTCAGGACATTGCCAGTATCTGCCACCAGGTAGGCTGTTTTCATGTCATAAATTTTGATAACTCAGACTACTTATGTATGGTGTGGTTTCAAATTTGACATCAATTCTCTGATATTTTATTTATGTAGCTATCATCATCTGACAGATTTAAGCCTAGATGCATTATGAATTACATGGTTAACACTCTTGTATTAAAGCCACCATACAAGATACATTTTTTTTATTGCAATTATGTAAATTCTTCTATCGTAATGCACTATTTCAGAAGTATGGAAGTATAAAAGCCCTTAATATAAAAAGATATTGTTTATTAAAGCCATGGTAATGCCTCTTAATAAAAATTTATTTCATTAATTTAGCTCTTTCTTCTATTAATAGGCTAACTTTACAGTAAGATGCTTAGTAACATCTTGGATGTATTTTGTATTTGAAATGATTCACTACATGCTTCATCAAAACAATTTTTAGTCTGAAAGGAAAGTAGTCTGTGTTTGATATTTATTTGATATCAGAAATATATCACTAACTGTCTGGATATATAGCAGTGGAGTACTGTTTCTGTTCCCAAACTCAATTAGCATAATTCTTAGAATTAACTCTTCCTAGAATCTGAATTTTAGAAACTACAGTGATAGAGCCAAATGCTTTCCAGACAAATTAGTTTTTCAATCTAAGACCCCCAGGGGATTTCAGGGGTTTGCCTGTTGTTCTTTTGATTTAACATGTTCCATTTAGTGGGGGTTTTTTCAATTCAATTCTTAAAGCTGCTAAATGACAGGCCCTGATTCAACAAGTGAAAAATAAGAAGCTACCTTTCCTGAATAAATCAAGATAACATAAATCTAATAAGACAGCAAATGACCTTTCAGGATTTCTTACTTTATTCAGTAAAAGAAATAGGAGAAACAGATTGCACATTCTGCTTCATTTCTTTCTGAAATACAGTATCTAGAAATCTGAGCTCTCCTCTAAATATTGTCCCACTATGTGCCAAAAGCGTAGTTCAAAAAATAGTTTGTAACACCAATACATTAATGGTGCAGTTCTTTCCCTTTTCTATGACTGACTTCCGCTATTTACATGTCAAGACACAACTGAGACTAAATATGTTTTAAAAGTAAAAAACAGAGGCAGCAATGTAGAACAAGGTCTGGTTACAAAATGTACATGAAATTTTGTGGAACAAACATTTAAATTAAGTGTTCTTGTTTAAAATCCAACCTAGGCATATTTAAAAGCTCATGCTACATAGATGTGCGCTGGTTTCCATTTGATGTTCAGAAGTGTAACCTGAAGTTTGGATCCTGGACTTACGGAGGCTGGTCTTTGGACTTACAAATGCAAGAAGCAGACATATCTGGCTATATTTCAAATGGAGAGTGGGATTTAGTAGGTAAGCTCTTGATTTCTTATTTACACTGTGAACTTGCAGCCTTGTCTCCACTGCTGAAATAGATGGAATAATGATTGGGAAATGAAGACAGAAATGAAATTAATAAATTACATAGCTAGTGGCATTTGAAACTCAGAACAGATGTAAGATGAAAATCAACATAAAAAAAGTAGGTGACAAAATGGCTGCTTGAATTCAGTAAGTATCTTTTATCTGATTTTCCTTTTTTATCTGACAAAAATGACTTAATTGGGAATTAAGCTTAAAGAAGTAGTTTTACCTATAGTAAAACTTAGAAAGCTACATTTATCCTTTTTTAAAATGATCACTACATAATATACAGTTTATTCACATTAATTTGTGGTTTTCTTCCTCTTCCCTCCTACACAGGAGTTCCTGGGAAGAGAACCGAGAGTTTTTATGAATGTTGTAAAGAACCCTACCCAGATGTAACATTCACAGTAACTATGAGACGTAGGACCCTCTATTATGGACTCAATCTTCTTATTCCTTGTGTACTGATATCAGCACTTGCTTTGTTAGTTTTTCTGCTTCCAGCAGACTCGGGAGAAAAGATCTCACTAGGTAAATCCTTAATAGGATATTGTAAATATGACCAAACCAAAAGAAGTTTTTGTGTTTAAAGTTTTTTAAACAGTCTTAGTAGGCAAGGAGGAATAGCTTGTGTGCCCTCTTCTGGCTCAGGAGCTATTTTTACTGTTTGATGCTGAAGCTGTGTGATGTTTCACCCTTGTTCTCAGCTTAGGGTACACTGAAGTTGTGAAATGGAGAAATGCCAGCTGACCAAACAAAGCGTGACAATTCCTGACTATCTTCCTTAAGAAGCAGGGTTTCATTTCTTGACATTTATTTGCCGAAAAAAATTCCCACATTCACTGAGTAAAGCTTAAGTTTACAAAGATGCATTTGAACACCTTACTGTGGAATTCTTAATATTTCCTTTCAATAGTGAACTGCATTAAGAGCCTATGATGCCTTCTCAGAAAGATTGATTCTAACTGCTCCTATTCTAAGTTTTATAGTGAATTTTAACTAAAGTATTGGTTTGTGAAACAAATCTGATGACTTTAAGTACTTTATGTACTTAAAGTCATCCGTAAGGTGGAGGTTAAATATGTAATGAAACTTTTTGCCCCATACAAAACTGCAAATGCACTGGTTTCTACTAAGTGAACATAGCTGTTAGAAGGTAGAAACAAAATCAACATTTCTCCAGAACATGGTTTAATTGAGTAGTAGCCTCCCTAATCAAGAAGTCCCTCCCTGTATTCTAAGATTAATTCTTTGTTCCTAAATCTTTTTCCATCTGACAATGACTCCTTATTGTTTAAGACTAGTCCTGAGAAAAGAGTTAAGCCTTGTTCCGGAAAGATAGGAACTCATCACTGAGCAACAGAAGTCAAACTCCAAAAATCAACAGTCAAGACTGCTTGGGCATAGCCTTGTGCGGAACCTGACAGCTAATATCAAAAGATATCAAAGTCTGTCCAAAAGAGGAAATCTGTTGTTCGGGAATCTTATGCATTACAGGACCTGTAGCTTCCATGCCAATTAATCAAGTGTCATATGCTCAAATACTCAAAATCACACCATGTTTCTGAAGCAAACAAACAGCAAGAATTACTTTGATTTACCTCAGCCAATTAGCAAATGATGATAAAAGCTGAACAGTTATAAAGATCTAAAAATACATAGGTCTGTGCAGGCATTGGTACCAGTTTGGCAGCACTGCTACCCTGAACTTGAGGTAGTACAAGAAAGGATAGGAGTACCACTGGCGTGCTGGTGCAAGGGTAACAGGTGGGAACGCATCTTGCAAAGAGCACTCCTTCAGATACATCTTCTGGTTCTTACTGCCGTGTAACTACAAGCTACTGATCTAATTTCATGTTTCATGTTTATCTTTCAGGTATAACAGTTTTATTGTCTCTCACTGTTTTCATGTTGCTTGTGGCTGAAATTATGCCAGCAACATCTGATTCCGTGCCTTTAATCGGTAAGCTAACTACAGCTTTTATTCACTTTTATTTTTTGTCAAATGAGGTGCAGTGATTTTGCACAAAGGCCAGCAGTGAGGCAAATTACCACCTGTACAATGGCCTACTGCATTAGAAAAATGTTGCCAATGATGAGAGGCTGTGATGGGTGTAACTCCCTATAGAACTTCCATGCTCTCTGCTCTGAACAAAATAGAACCCATGTGTATTTTGGGAAAGCATAAGGGAGGCAGTTTTCTGTGGAAGAAGTTGCA
This sequence comes from Burhinus bistriatus, assembly GCA_013397275.1. NCBI lineage: Eukaryota > Metazoa > Chordata > Aves > Charadriiformes > Burhinidae > Burhinus > Burhinus bistriatus. The sequence continues at coordinate 50,435 of VYXH01007371.1, read as the reverse complement.
GTTTCGACATAATTGGACAGGCATTAGGGATACAGAGCTAAACGTGATTAAATCTTCCCATTGTAATTGCTCAAACAGAAAGAGAAACTTTTCAAAAGAAGTAGTAGCCAGCCTCTACAATACTGGTGAAAGAAACTTAGAGAACAATCTTTGTCAAGGTTGCTTAGAAAAGGCAGGTGCTCACTTCCACAAAGACAATTACTAAAGGCTGGCTATCCTCTCAAAATAATGGCTGCTCTTTCTGCTTTTGAGAAATCTTTCCCAAGTACCTAAAGCAGCATATGTATCACTGCACTGGAAAAAGAATTTAACACTATGTATGCATATATATATAAACACCCTACCTATATTGCTGTAATTATCTGTTTATTTTGCAGCTCAGTATTTTGCCAGCACTATGATCATTGTTGGTCTTTCTGTTGTTGTCACTGTTATTGTTCTACAATACCATCATCATGATCCAGATGGGGGAAAAATGCCTAAATGGGTAAGGTTTGATTTTCATTCATTATCCATTGCATAGATGTCCAGATCAGGGATGTGACAGAGTAGCTAGTGACCCACGTTTACTTCTTACTGTTAACAACATATAAATCCTTCCTAAACATTGTGGTTTGAAAAGCAGCTTCACCAGAAATGAGATGTCCAGATACCTTTTGTGTGGTTGGCTTCTTAGGGAGCATGTGCATACGAGACAGAGAATGAATATACCTCACCTTCTATATTCAGAATCTCCTTCACAACAGCTAGAAGCAACTCAGGATTTTGCTAAAACGTAAATGTATAAATGAAAGTGATTTTCAATTAAGCTGCAGATGTCAGAATTAAAACAGGTAGAAGGAAAGCGTAAGGTGCTGATGGAGATTATAAATGCATGAAATAGACTACCCTCAAGGTGCAATTGTGCAGCTGCTACATATTTAGCTGCTGTGCATACAGAAACATCAATAGCCTAAAAAGGTCTTGTTAAAGGTGGCTGTTAAAGTGGCAGTGAAGCTTGCTCTGAAAATCCTCATCTTTACATCTCTGGCCAAGAACATCTGTGAAGTACAAAGAAAAACTAAAGTCTTTTTCTGAGCACATATGATATTCTTTGTAACGTACTTCTATGAGTGGTTGTTTTTACAGAGAACGTGACACTGATATTGGATTACTAAATATTGATGAGTATCATCAGCTAACTGTGCGCTCTTCCTGACTTTGCCCAGCTCATGGCAGCATCAGGCATTACTGAAGATGGAAAGCCCTTTCTCTTTTTTCCTCCCTAAAACAATGAGTTATTATTATCCTTACTAGTCAAAAAGAATGCACACAGAGCAGTGCCCTGTGGACAAGAGATGATGAGATATTCCCTGGCCTATTCTGGGGTAGTGACTTTAAAATAAATTTCAATGGAGAGAATAAAAGGTATATATATCTTTAGACACATGTTTGATAACCTAAAGGGGACAAAAGTTTAGTACCGTGCAAAGCATCCTCAGAAAACAGAGTACTTGAGGTTGAGGACTGAGCTTTTGTGTTGAGAAGCTGAAGTCCATTAAACATTATTTGGATACTGGTGGATTTTGGATCAGGCCTTCAGTTAATTGAATATTATCTTTCTTGGTGAAGCTTAGTGAAAATAGAATAACAGGGCAAGATCTGCCTCTGCTTGGGATGTTTGCCTGGATATAGTATCTACTCTGAGTGGCAACCCACAGTCAGAATAAATGGGCTAAATCTAATATTAATCACAGTGTAAGATTTTAGTATTATATCAGACAATAATATTTCATTAGTGCTCTGGAAAAGAAACACTGGAATGAGCTCTTAAAATCTGATTGAAATAAATTACAGAAGCTTGCATCTGAACTGGAACAGTCTCTGGCCTGCCTGCACTTTCTGTAAGGCTGGATTAAGACAATGTAGAAAACAGTAAAATTATACACACTGATTAAATTTAGAAAGTATTTTTTTAAAAATTGAAGTAATTTTTCCATCTTTTCTCCATGCTATATCCAGATCTGTTTTCTAAAAGCTGCAATCATGAAAGCAATGCGAGAACAGAGACAAAACATTGTACAGCTTGGTGATCCAGTCCAGTCTAGCATCTGTTTTAGCAGCCCCCTCCAGACAGTAACGTCATGTGAATTTAATATTAGAACATGAATATGAGTGAAAGAAGCGTAATTTATTGACTACAATCTAAAGCAGCGCTATTAAGACTATTAAAAAGTAACTCTTCTTCAGTAAATGTTTTGGGTTTTTTTCTTTTAATTCACGGTTTCTAGTAAAGTAGGAAAAGGCTACCATATCGCTGTTCAAGCATAAGGAAAAATCAACACTACAGAGACTCCCATGGGAGGAGGGGGACTCCCAATAGTGATAGTCAGCCTGAGGCAATCAACAGCACTGCTACAATAAGAAAGCAGCCTCAATGATTGGCAAATTAATCAGTTGGAAAACACTAGCACCATTTTCTAGAACTTCTGTGCAGACTAAGCAGAGACCATGGACCAGCCAGTCATGCAGGCTGCAAAAATACCAATAGCACCCAAAGACAGTGGCTGTGTGAAGAGATGCTTATTCTCAAAAAATTTCTTTCAGACAAGAATCATCCTTCTCAACTGGTGTGCTTGGTTTCTGAGGATGAAAAGACCAGGGGAAGATAAAGTGCGTCCTGCCTGTCAACATAAACAGCGGCGATGTAGCCTATCAAGTGTGGAGATGAACACTGTGAGTGGACAACAATCCAGCAATGGGAATATGCTATACATTGGGTTTAGGGGGCTGGAAGGGGTTCACTGCACACCTACCACTGATTCAGGGGTGATCTGTGGGAGGATGACCTGCTCACCAACAGATGAAGAAAACCTGCTGCACAGTGGCCACCCCTCTGAAGGTGACCCAGATTTGGCTAAGATCTTGGAAGAGGTCAGGTACATAGCAAACCGATTCAGAGACCAGGACGAAGAGGAAGCCATTTGTAATGAATGGAAGTTTGCAGCCTCTGTAGTGGATCGGCTCTGCTTGATGGCATTTTCAGTCTTCACAATCATTTGTACAATTGGTATTTTAATGTCAGCACCAAACTTTGTAGAGGCCGTGTCTAAAGATTTTGCTTAACTACTAACTACACTCTGATTCTCTGAAGTATGATATGTAGCAAATAAGAGTGTGGTTTTTGTTTGATCGCTTGTTTTTAATTAGTATAATGCTTTTCATTGTCCGCTTTCTTTTGCCGCCCTCTCTGATCCTGAGTTCCTATTGGAAGAGCTGCACCATTTCAGAAGGGAAGCCGAGGATTTCTCCCTGGGCTGCCTCTGTGTGCAGCTCCTCCGAGCACTCTGCAGTGGGAGATGTGAAGTGGCTGCAAGTCCCTTCAGAATGACAGGGCATTGCACCACTGTCTCGTACACATTTTTGAACTGGCTGTTACAAAATAGCAGGTAGGCAATGCCAGAAATGTCACTTCTTCCAGACTTCGTTATAAAAGATAGAAGGTGGTCCATCTTAACTATCTGAATGAGCAATCATGAACACATGTTTAGGAGAGGATTAAATCCAAATAGGCGGAAGCTCAAACAGCAGACAGAAAAGGAAGAAATAGTTTGCTTTTCAGTTACTGCTTCTTACTGAGTTGTGGTATGTAGCTCTCCAGCTCGCTCATAACCAGTCAGACCCATAACTCCCTCCGTGCATTTTACATACAGCATATGGGACTTTACAGGATTCTGAATTTATCTGAGACACCAGAAACCTGAAAGTTAACATGATACACCACATAAATTGTCCTTCTAGATCTTTCTAGATTTGACCTAGAAGTTTGGCCTGAATTCTTAAACAGACTTCACAGTAATTTTTGCAGTGTTTACTACTTCTTCCTTCTCCCCAGAAAGACATTCTTTCAACTGATGACTTTTTTAACTATCAAAAAGAAAATGAAGTTTTTATGATGCCTTTATCCTCACTTGTTTAAAAAAAAAAAAAAAAAAAGAAATACACACACTTGTCTCTTTACTGTTAACTGGATTCCAATGTGGAAAAAGTAACTCAGTGTCTTGTATAGGCTTAAGGATAAATGAAGAATCTAAAGCAAAAAGAAGCTATCAAATCCTGAGATCAAGGTTTTAATTTAAAAATTAAATGTTTGATCTGTTGTATGCTTAGTCTTTTATAGACCTTCTTCTGTTGAGTTCCCATAACACATCTTTACAAGAAAACTGCACTTTTTCTGCTTAGTTTATCATCTGAAGAGCACTAATGAATAATAAAGCTTTCTTAGGTCTGATATAAACTATGAAATGTATAAATATATATATATACACACACAGTACATATACATCCAAGGAAGGCTTAGACGTAAATACAAATTCTCTTAAGTCTAGACTGACATTTGCAAAGGCAAATCTAATAGTTCATCACTTTATGTTATTTCTGATTCTGAAATTCCCCCGTCAAAATATGGTTAGTATTCATGTGACTTTGATGTCTTAATGAAAAGGGCTGAGCTGAGAATACCAGGACCTGAAACTTTGTGTGTACAATACAGCTGAGACTTAGTCTCTTGCCGGTACACCAGTATTCCTGACCAGTGATATAAATGGTGAAAGATGTGGGGGAGGATTACTTTAGCACTGACTGCTTGCTTTATCCTACAGAATCCGTACTTTTTGGCTGAGCTCTTCAGAGACACAAATGGAGGCCTGTTGTTGTACCATGTTTTTACTGTGGAATAAACTCAAGGCCTCAGTTTATCTCTTAAGCTGGTTTAAAATAAAGTGACTGAAATGCTTATTCTCCCTAGGTAACAATTTCCTTTTCAGAGTCTGCTCCCCTGAAAGCAGGAGAATCAAATTTCATGTAAACCAAGCCCAGAGTCACCACAGGTACAGTCCCTCACCTGAGTGAACACTTTGCTCGATCACCTTCATGCCAGAGAAAAGGGCAGGAGGAGTGAAAGGAAGGCAGGAAATTTCTCACAGTTTGTGAATTCTGTTTTCCTGTTTTCAGAATCTCACAGTGCAAAGACATGAGCAAAGCACGCATATCCTTCTTGAAAGCTCATCTTGAAACCATGTCTCAGAGTTATCTGTGAAGAAGTTATATTTTCAGGAACAATTATTAAGAATTAGCCATGCAATAATTTCTGCAAATAGTTTCTAGTTTGTAGATTGCATATGAATAGGAAACTATGAGTCCAAAATCTGAAATGCGAGTTCTGTTCATTTGTGAATAACTACATGTATCATGTGGCATGTGCTGCTCTTCTGAGTAATGTTTCTAGACTAGGCTTCCTGATGCGAATGTTGATTTGCATTGGTATTTTTTCCTTCTGCAAGTACCCCTAAGTAGCTACGTAGAGTGTTCCATTTAGTCTTTGTAAAGTTTTGGGGTCCTCTCGGAGAAGAATTTTTCAAGAACTGAAGAGTTTTGGGGCCCACCTTGTACAATGGGACACAACTATTGCAATCATAATACATGACGCATGTAATATAGGAAGCATGAGAGTACCCCTCTTTCCACCAGAATCCATTTACAGGATCTGTAGAAATTGTCTTGCTAAATACAGGAGTCCATTACAGAAGGGTAGAGAAAGCAATTTACAATTTGACAGTAAACTTCATTATCAATGACAGACATGCCTACGCTTAAAAACTGGAGACTGGTATTTGGCCTTTAGTGAAGTCATGCCAAAGTCTGTAACACTGAGTTTGTAATACTGTCAGTTTGTAATTCTGTCAGCGAATACCACGTGTTAGACCAAGTGGTTCTAAGACACCAGCATCACGCCTACACTACTGCCTTTATTGTTGGCAGGATTAACAAAAATGCACCAAGCGAACAAGAGAATCCTCATTTTCCTACTGTTAACACAACTTGTAAACATTTGGTAATAACATTATTATAAATTTTAAATACAACAGTGACAACTTCTCAGTTACGTTATTTTGCATCTGTGAGTTAAATTTTCCTATATCTGAGCTGGGCAAAGTTGGTATGTTTCTTGTCAAATTGTGTGTGTCCTAAATATATTTGTGTATGCACTAAACAATATTTTGATCTAAATGCTGGGAAAAAATATTTATTTACAATTCTGGGCATAGAGATAGAAATCAAATAGTGTATACAGTATGTGTATATAATAGTAAAGACTACATATTGATGGTAAGGATCTGTTATATCTTAAGAGTTCAGAGAGAGGATAAGCAAAAGGTTCACTACAACTAAGCTGCGACTTGTCTGATACATCCAAAAGCTCACTCTAGAGCTCAGCTGTCATGTACAATACTATGTGTGAACAATGTATATTACTTTTTCTGGTTTTATATTGAATTGTATTGAATATTTAAAAGGCTTTTTAATATTTAAAAAAAATTATTTAAGTGTTAATGCCAAAAAAGTTCCAAACATAAAATTTTAAAAGGTTAGTTTTAAATACAGATAAATTATTTAAACAGTATTTAAAATATTAGATTATTTTATATAGGAATTGATAATACTATGTAAGACTTTTTTTAAAGGTTTCTTTAAATTCTCTTTACATGCTCTCTAGCTGCAGGATGTAATCTCAGTTCACCTGTGACAATTCAACTTTTCACCTTCTTTAACAAGAAAAGAAGGTAAACCAAAGTCCCAGATTTTCTTTCCTTTTGTTATACTTTTTTTTTACATTAAGAAACATTGCATAAAGGGCATTAGAAAGAGATGTTACATCTGTCAGGTACTGATTGTCATATATAACAATTCAATACCTTTTCAGTCCAGTACAAATAAAAGATTTAGATCAAGAGACTTTTGATTCTTTCTCATCTTGCTAAGATGGAAACAAACTCAAGCGGTAGAAAACATGAATAGTCCTAAAAGAAAGAAAAATGTCTTTGGATACATCAATCTGGGATGACAAAGGTCTTTGAGAATTAAAAAAAACCATTCATGTCCTCCTAGCAAAGCAGTCCCACACCAAACATATATTACTTCAGTCTTACATAAGCAATCAAAGTTACCCAGTAGGGCTGAAATACCATATAAGATTTGGACTGGCCTCAATGCCAGTATTAATTTACTTCTTGAAGTTTAACACAGAAGAGAGAAACGAGGGAGAAAAAACAAATCCATACCAGCTGAATAAACTGTTGGTTTTGCCAGCTGCAAATTTTGTTTGTTGGCTACTGGTGAAAAAATATCTAATCAGCAGAATATCCCCCAGACGGGGAAAAAACATGTCAGCGTAGTTTTTTGCAGACAGATGAGCTGTACTGCCTACATGCTGAAACAGCTTCCTGAAAAGCTTTCTGTCTTTACAACACCCTGCTAAGCAAGTGCCAGTAGTAAAAATGAAGGGTTTCTGAACCCAAGACTATTCTCTTATTGCATCCACAAACTTGTAAGGAACAGCTAATGAAGACCAGTTTGGTCAAGGTCAAGACATCGAGTCATACAAGCATGTAGTTGTTACTGAATCCAACCCGTCCTTGGGTAAGACCTGCCATGGGTCACAACCTCAGATATTCAGGTGAGGCTCATGCTGATGGCTGCTCACTCTGCCAAGCCAGCATGCCCACCCCCTCTTCTAGAGCGCTGAGGTGCGGGACGTCTTACCTCAGACTCACTGTTACACTTCAACGTGGTCACACAGGTTTAGCTCAGCACACATCAGGCAGTTTCCTGGCACTGTGTATGAACCTACCATCATACATATGCCATCTCTGAAGCATTTGTGAATGGGGATTAAAATCAGACTGCTGTCTGCTACCGCTCTCAGGCACCTGATCGGTTAATAAGCAGACTGAAAGCTGCTGTGGTGTAGGAGTTTAGACATGAGCAGATCCAACGTCATTGCCCAGTGGGTGACAATCTCCATCAGAGCACTGGGTCTTGCGGCTGTAGAGAGTAACAGTATCAGCCATCCAGTTTTAATCCTATAAGAACAATCAGAACATATTTTCTCTTCAACAAAACTAGCCTAACCTCATGATATTAAAATATCAGTAAATCTTAAAAGGCTGCAAACAGAATCCGCACATTACAGCAAATCTAACCTGGTAATCAAGCAGGATCTTAACAGGACTACAACCACAAATGAAAGCCTTTCACTATTACCTTTTTTTTTTTTTGTTAACATTGCTTCTGCTGCTTAAAAGAAAACCTTAGTGTTTATGTAACATTTCTTTATGCTATTAAGCAATTTGCAGATGATGGCATAGAGAGAGAATAAACAAAAATCTCTCACACTCCCATGACCACATTCAAAATTGCAATTTATTAACAGAACATGGAAGTATCCAAGTCCAAAACTTAGCATCAGTGTCTTATCTATACCCTCACTGGGTATTCAGAGCCTCAGTGACTTGTCTCTGTAATAAAGCTATACAGGAATAGCAGTTTAAACTGTAAAATAATTTTAACTATCTGCATATTTTTACCTTAAAAAAACCCCAAAACCAAAACTCAACAAAAATTTAACAGCCATGACATTATAAATGCTAGTTTAGAATATGCGTACATGAGAATAACATCCATAGAGGTTCTCCTCTCAGTTAAACAATTAGGATATAACCCAGAGCCTCAGTGCCTGTAAAAGGCAGATAAATCTTTCTACTGAGTCCAGAAGTCTGGGATCAGGACCATATTCAGTCCAACAAACTTCACAGTTATCATTTATGTATTACTCTGGTTCATGGTAGGCATGCAAATGAATTAAGAATAAGCCAAATATTAAATATTTATATTAAATTTGCCTTAGGCTTAGAAACAAAAAATCTGCATCTCAGAGCAAGATATATGCACAATGTCCCTCAGACAGTATTATCTTACTTCTCTGTACACGTGGATTACATACAGCTGTGAAACATTTCCATAACAACTTTGTTACTATACAAGAATTGCTATTGGAGACTGCTTTTCCTGACACAGCACATTTGTTGCTCTTTGTCCTTCTTCCAATTTCTGGCCAAGTAAAACCTAATTAGCAGACTATTTTGATCAGAAGCAATGTTACAGGACCAACATGCAGGAGGAGTGTGTAAGTTTAACCCTTGAGTCAAGAGAGACCAGTCACAAAATTTGACATTGTCCTGTCCAGTTGTACCCTAGAAGGAACACGCTCCTATCGAATACTCGTGCCAGCCCTGCAGGGCACCTATGCTTGTCGCAGCAGAGGGAGCCTTCCCAGACAGCAGCAGCATCCTTGTGGGGCAAAGCAGGCTTGTCAGTTCTACTGCGCAGCACAAAAAGGGAATTCGCTTTCCTGCATCTTCCCACTATGCTATACACGTGGGTAGAATAAGACTATGCTGTCTTCACTGGTTTGTGCTTAGCTCAGCTTGTCAGGTATTTCTTTCTTTGACGAGGTAATAATGTAAGAGACTTGGAAGTCATGGGTTGCAATATGTAGCCCAATTGGTCTTTTCTTAAGACTATCAGAAACTGGCTTAAACTGGACTAAGCTGAAACCAGGTTAATGATATGCATGATGGCTGCAGTTCTTTCTTCACTAAACCAGTTTAAAAACATATTAAACTGCTGCATCTTTCTCTGCAGTCAAGGTTAACACTCATTCATTATCCTGTCTGCAGTTAGCAAAGACCTGTGGTAACATCACTTAATAACACTTCACACACCTTCCATGTTGTTTATAATTGAAAGTGTCTTGCAGTGAAGCAACTAGAAACAAGGACAAGCTGCCAAAGTATTGTATCTTTTAAAACAAGCTCTAAAAGGTAAAAAGGGCACACGAGGGACTGGCAGAGAACGGGGGGAAGCAGGTTTGGTATCATCATCACCAGGGAGCTGTGACACCCACCGTCAGCACCACAGCTGTACACGGAAGCCCAGCCATGGGAGAGTTTCTTTGAGCCCCGGCCGCTGTGCGACAGCCTGGGCTGTTTGTGCCCGACGGGTGCTGAGAGGGCAGGTCCCCACTGACCCGGCACAGATGGCCACGCTTCCATTTGGGTCCTTCACATACATGTGCAGAGCCTCATTTGTGACAACTGCCTTGTCCCTTTTATCTAAGGCAGACGATATTTCACTGCCTTTCCTCTATTTCTATATGTGCATATAAAGCCTGCTTCTTCAGGGAGACAGTTAAAGCAAAACGTACTAAAAGATGTAAATAAAGACTTGCAAAATATTCTGAAAAATGTATGCAGAGAAAACGTATATGTTAGCTCAAACCAGTATGGTTTCTGCTGCTAAAATTAGACTGGAATTCATAGCTTTCCAGTAGTTTTTCAGTTGCAGTAATATGCCAGGGCTTTTAGAATGCCAGCTGATAAATGGGATGGGGGTAACAACCTTCTTGCTGAAATTTTGAAGCAATCTGTGTGGGCTGAATGGGTATAAGTGAAAACTCCAACAGCCAAGTGCAGCTTTCAGCCCCAGCGCACTATAACCTGTCTTTTAAAAAAAGCTCACTCTTCATTTGCAGTCATTTAATGGATCATTCTGTGCACCCAATGGAAGCCATCCCATAATGAATGGCACTGCAGAGATCTAAAGCGTCCAACCTCAGTTCTGAAAGACTGGATTCATGCCCACTAAATACAGTAATAAAAGCCCATTTATTTTCTCATGCACTTTCCCTAGTGCACTGGAAAACGTCCTATCTACTTTCAGCAATATAAAACCTGCACAGTGCAAATTCTGAGATTTGCGTCTCTAGACATTGGCTTTATCATATTTTAACAGTAAACCCTACATCAGTGTAAATGACAGGAGATTTAGCCCAATATTATATACAAAACACACCTTAATTTTGCAACTTCTGCAAGTTCAAACTCTTCTGCCCCTTGCTCCAAAGGCCCCAAGATTAGTGGTATCATGTCTTTGCACAGCAGGCAGAGTAATAACAGCAACAGAAAGATGTTTTCTCAGGGCTAAACAATGTCAGAACTTTTTGCATAAAACCAGAGCACTTTCTGAATTGCACTATTTGTCGACTTTGATACGTACACCTAATTTAGACCATTTGGACTCAAAAATAAGTTCATTTATTCTCCAGTTCTTTGAAATATCAGAGATGGCATTTTTCATGTCTCAATTTTCTCATTAGTATGCAGTGTGTTTGGTCAAAGAGCTTTTGTTACTGATAATTTTCATAAGGAGCCTTCATCTCCCATGAAGGTGGTGAATGTTTTCTCTTGAGTAGAGTTAGTATGGAAGCTTGAGTAGTCTCTCCATCATGCCACAAACTGCATAATTAATTTGGAAAAATGATCTGTGTTAGGGAGCATCATGAGGTTACAGGTACTCCATACTACTTTTCTCCAGACAGCAGCAGCATTGATTTTCCCATTCACTTGACGAAAAAAAAAACAACCCAAAACCCAACACCTTAAGAAAGAAACTCTTCCTTCGTGTTACCTGACACACATGCTTATGCCCGAAGCATATTTTCTTTGCTTAACTTTGGTAGCATGAGCGAATGCAATAGATTATAGCCTCAAGTGTAACTGTTACTACAGGATTTTTTTATTTTTAAACTCTCCTCTAGCCTAAATGATGAAATGACAGAGTACCTAGAACCCAACGTATGTGATAGCGGACCAAAGCTAGAAAAGCAGATGTACTTAAAGAAGCTGGGGAAGCGAGATGTATTTCTCATCACAAGAGTAGTTCAAAGGAAACTGTGAGGCAATAAATTTTCAGTTCCCACGCTGCAGAGGACTCAGTCTGCTACTCTGTGACAGAGCAGAGCACGAGCTCTTGCTGAGTCAGAAAGCTGCTGAAGACGTGTAAGTGTGGAAATGCTGGTCTGCACGCAGGCAAAGTGAGTCATATTGCCATTTGATACAGGCCAATAATGTGCAAGGAAGAGGAAAAGACCAGGCAGAACTGTAGCCAAGGCAATGTTATGGCTCCTGATGCCCCAGGACTGAGTAAAGATCAGTCCCCAGGGTCACGACACTGGCTTTAAATAGGAAATACAATGAATATGAAGTAGAGCAAAAAGGAAGACTAGCTACTATTTACACAGTGTACACACACTGCTCAAATTACCCTAAAGAGACTCCAGACCAAAAAAAAAAAA
>VYXH01007371.1:0-31769 GCA_013397275.1 Burhinus bistriatus | reverse complement strand
TTTTTTTTTTTTTTGCTTTCCCCAAAAGAAAACTTCCTCACTGATATTCCAAGGCTGAAGCTTTGGTTTTAGCTGCTTGAGTTAGAAACACATTTCATTCTTGCAATAGTTTGTTGTAAACTGATTTTTATATCTGCTTAAAAAAATTAGGTGCTTCTCTGCCACTGAAGGTCAATTAATTCTTTGTGTCTGGCTTACTTAAGCATTTTTCAAAAATGCTGCCTAAACATACTATTCACAGTGCAAAATAATGAAGATACAGTGTTCTTATTTGGGTCATTTTAAGGGTGGGTTACACTAATCATCATCTTCAAGTCTGAGTTCAAGTTTCCTTGAAGTAAGGTCTATCTGCACACAGCACTTCAGACTAGGTTAATCTCAAGCACTGAGAGTTCATATCCATCACAGATGCCATTTACTCAATGGGTATCAGCAGTCACCAGACTCTCACCACCCTATCGCTATCACTCCTATCACTCCTCCCCCCACCCCCCACTGCTGTGTGCACAAGAATATACAAGAAAAAAATCTCCTTCAAGAACAGATTGAGCCCATTATAACATAATGATAACTCTAATTAATTTCTTATGTCTGCCCCAAAACCCCACACTGCACTTACTTTTCCAGAAAAAGATCCCCATATACTAACCAGAAATATTTCAACAGCTAAAACAGTTACAGTGACCTTAAGGATTAGTTTTTGGGAAACTCAGCAAGGAATGAGAAATGGATTTAAATCAAGACTAGTTTATTGCAACAGAAGGCAAAGACCAAACTGTTGGTACTTCTGCCTCCCTAATATCACCTATCAGAGAAAGAGTGAAAAAAAAAAACAAAAACAAACCAGACCCGTCTGCCTTGTGATGAACCAACTGTTTTTGATCAGCAGAGTAAGACTTCATCTACTGTAGGGATGAATATGAATAAACAGAAAAATGAAATTTGACAAATTAGATCTCATGGTTCAAGAGGTACAAATCCCAGATCAAAGCAATAAAAGAATGGCCCTACAATGCAACTGCTACTTGCAGCATCAAGTCATCCTTTGTTTCTTTTGGGTAATACTGAAATTAATTGGAACTGAGCGTAGGATGAGCTCACGAGAATATTTGTAAACAAAAGATTTTTATTTCATTATAGAGCTGTTAGACCTGGAATACTGGACAAATTCCAATCTGTGTAATTACATTCTGTCTACCTAAATTCTCTCTGCAGCCTTAATTGGAAATGATGTTTTTCTTAATTTCTTCTACATTATGGTTCCACCACAGACGTGTCTGTGCTTGAACGAAATGAGTTTTTATAGTCAGCATAAAGGACACCCTGGGATGTGAGGATAGAACAGAGTTATTACAAATGTAAAAGTGACAGAAAACTTGCCACATGGTCAAGTGTGGTGAAGAAAAACAGGAAAAAGTATACTTCTCTTGATATGTCTGAAACCAGTTAAGATTTCTCCCCCATTTTCCAAATACATCATCAAGTATATCCAAAAATCTTACTCTTTCTCACTGAGTGCTAAAGCAACTACTGCTAGCCTCCCACACTAATACCGAAGAATTCACACATATCTTATTCTTAATGATCTCTACATTGCATGTGATAATTGTATTAAAGTTAAACATTAAACACAAAACCTAACCAATTTCATTCTTAGTAAGCAATGTATGACTTGCTAAATATTTATAATTAGCTAAAACTAGCAACAAAATAATCTTACTTTGAATTAGCTAAATATCTTCCCCTTCTCACTCCCCCCAATCCGAAACAGATGGCCGAAGCACTGGTTTACTTTGCAGAAGTTACACAAGGAGACTGAAGAGTGTTCTCACTCACTAGTACTACAGATTTTCAGTAATTTTTTTGCACCAGTTTAAAAGAAACTATGGAAAAGTGAGGTGTTCCCCATTTCCTGGTGAGAGGTTGCAGGAGTATATTTGCATATGCAGTCCCTGAGATCCTAGACTTCTTCTAAGACTAAAGTTCAGAAAGAAAAATTGCTAAAGCAATTGCTGTAACATAATGCATATCTTTGTACACTTTATAGCACACAGCAGTGTCAACTATAAACAATTTACTCATTTATTACAAAGCTGCCAACAGTGAAGCAACAATTTCCCACAAATCACAAAGCTGACTGTTTTAACTGTCTTACATTAGTCATATATCTGTGCGTGTGTATGTGTACATATAGATATAAAAAAGAATATATGAATACATAAAAACTTGACATCATTAAATAGTCATATAAACTGGAATATATGTAACTGAAATGTTAAGAATAAGCACAGGAATTTAAAAATTTGTCTAATTTAACCTCCGTGCTACAATGTAATTAAAAAGCAAAAAGATTGAAGCTTTCTTCACTTAGCATTCAAATCTCTTCATAAAGCAGTATGATACAATTTCTTCCTTTAATTGTGTTAAAGAGCTGATTTGTGAGCAAGGTCTGGCATTTCATCTTGCACGGGTACTTAAATCTTACATAATTCTCACTGAGACTAAACAGCCAACATGAATACAAGGACTTTTCTGTTTACAGAGTGAAACAACTTGGTATGACTGCAGGCTACTGCAAAATCTGCCACTGGTTACACTAATCAACGGAAGAAAGAAAAAGACCTTTAAAAACACAATATAGAAAGAAATAGTAAAAACAAAATACAGTGCACTTCACCTTAAAATGGATTTGTTGCCTTTATAAACCACAAAATTCAAATGCAAGAAACTCAGTAAATGCAGAAGTTCAAGAACAACTTAATCACATATTAAACACAACAGAATCCCAACATTTCCTTGACTGATTTATGGCCATAGGTATTCCAATATACCCCCAATTCTCTATAAACACATCAGAATAGAAAGAGTATATAATGAAACTATAAATACCAATGTTTAATTTGACTCTATGGTTTCCAGCACCACAGGATGGTAATGCCTTGCAAACGTGAATGCATTCATACTCACAACATCCCTAAAATGTTCTCATACCTCAATCTCATCACTATACTTCTGGGATTTTCTCTGTATCATCAAAACACAATTAAAGGCAGCCAACCTGTGATTTATTCCTTACTCAAAATGCCTGCCATCAGCCATCACCACTAAGGGGTCAGGAGCAAGGTAGGCGATCACTCTTTTTCACCAGCATTTATGAAGATGAAGCTAGCCTTCATCAAGATGATTTGAAAGGGTGGGAAAAGGCAGCAAACATTCCACAAGGTTCTCTTCAGTCTTTTTGGCTAGAAAGAATGTAGTTAGGACACAGGAACCCAAGGAACAGCTCTGCAGTAAGTGAATATCAGGGGGAAAGAAAAGCCTAAGGATGTTCAGGATCCAGTAAAGGCAGCAGGAAACAGCACGGCGCAACAGCAGCTCTTCGTCCCAGTCTAACAGGACTGATGAGCCAGATGGCAACTGTAAATAGAGTATCAAGAGAATCTTAGAGAGGAAATAAAATTCCATTGCAGCTGGAAGCAGGTTTACAGAAAACTAGTGTGAAAGCCAAAGGGACAGCAAAAGGTATTGTTCCCATGAAGAGAAAAGCAACCTTTGTTGCAGCAAGCTATTCAGCACTTCAGCCCAGCTTCATTCTATTTTCAGTCTCCAAAAACTCCAACTCTTTGGCATTCCTCCTGTATGTAGGGTGGCCTCCTACTTACCGTACTAAATTTAAAAACCTGATAAAGAATAAGTAACACAAAGCACCAGAAATGACAGTGAAGGGTATAAACTTCAAGCATACATTATGCAGCGTCATGAACCAATCCATATCAGCACTGGCTCCATTAGTAGCAATAAGAGCATACTGCTACTTTAGACATAGCCACTGCAAGCACATTAAGAGTCTTCATACCTGCTGTCACAGTCATCTGTTCAGAATAGCTACATTTCCCCAAATATAAAACCAGTACATCAAAGAGAAGACTACTACTCCTAGGGTGGAATTCTGTAACAGAAGAGAAAGCACTGATAGAAGAGTGTTCCTTTGGTTTCGGATATCAAGCGGCCATTACAGTCTTTAGAGGATGTCAGAAGTCAGTGTTATTATGGAGACCTCCAAATCATTCTGAATTACGTTAAAAGTCTTGTAACTATCATGCAACCATAACATCAGTCCTTTCACTCAAAGTCCCTGCTCCTCACATCTAGCTGAAGATTCAGCTCTTGGTAATTTTTGTATTTTCCTGTCTTATCTTTAATCTATCACCACCTAAGGAACTGGATGACAATTAATGCAATCCTACATTTATAATACAGCTTCATCAGAATAAGCAGCTGAAGTTCAAGTAGCAATGACAATTATGTAACCTGTAATTACCATTTCTGCCCTTAATCAGAAATGTTGTTCTGAGATAGTGGTCACTGTAACGACATTGACAATTAATAAAACTAAAAGGGATTATAATATCTAAAAGAGTTACCTCTGATTTCAGATGTCCGAGCCTACACCTGTGAGGTGTCCTGGCTGTCAGCTGCCTAGAGGGTTAGCCTTGTAGCACCAGCTTAGAGGCAGCCGATGCAGCCCACGCTACTTGAAGAGCACAACGGACTTGCTGTGGGGTATGTGGCAGTTAGTAGCGCTGAACCACTGCAAGCTTTCCACCTTCCTCTATCAGTAAGAGCCTGTAGCAAGTTTTCAAACCGTCTCACCCCTCCCCACCCCATAAGAAGCTCAAAATAAGCACTAACCATGATGAAAAAAATACATAGAGCACTCAAGCAGGAAACGGACCTCTTAAACTTGTTCTCCAGTGCTGCCAGTGGCTTGCTAAATGGTTTGGGATGCATCACTGCAACCCCTAGGTGTTTCCAGCCTCTGTCTTCCCTGATTATACCATATATTCTGCAGCACAAGTGTTGTGTTCTAACATCAGCTTACCCAGACACGATGTTTAATGGGAACTAGTCACAGCTCACTGTTACTAGGTGCTATTATCATGTAAGTAACTAAAATCAGTAAGCATACAACACTAAAAGCTGCATGCCTTTAACAGGGCTTTGAAGGCATGTTTCTTTCTAATATGCCAATTAAGTCAGTTGAGTGAACTGATATTTAATCCATTCTGCCTCTGGTTCAGTAACTCTAACAGACGCAAAGATTATTTTAAGGGAAAAAAAAAAATAATCTCTGGTTCTTCTCTAGAATGCATGCTTCTTGCATTTACCTAGGCAAAGTATCCAGAAATGGATGGGTTAATGCACAATATCAATACTTGGAACATTTGCGTCACAGGGCTCTCTTTGATCTTTCATTCAGTTTGCTATTGCAAAAGCAACCACCTCACCCTATGCAGGAAAAAAATGAAACAGAATTTGACATCATGTTAGAAAGGATTCAATTCAGTTCAATACATTTTGGTATCAGAACTGCAAACCACGATCTACAAAGCTGCAAACAGAGAAATTAACTTTAAAGGTTCTTCACTTACAACAGATTTCAAGCAGCTAAGCTCTTCAAGACAGTATCCTTAGCACAAATTAATCTGGAGATACGGATCCAAGGTCATCACGTTCATTTAATGATCTGAACTCATGAAACATTAAACATTATACAAAGCAACACAGGCCACTGCTGTAATAAATGACCAGGCTATTCCACTTTGATCAGCATGGGGTCCCATATAATTATCAAAGAGCTTAAACTTGTTTACCAGATCACATTAATACAAACCACAACTTCTCATCTACGTTGTCCCTGAAACACTGTAGTGCCACATTTTTTTCCCCCAAATTAATTTCTCAATTCCCAAATGCTGTATTTTGAAGCTAGAAAGGATAATTAAAGTTGCCGCTTACATAGTCTCTTAAGTCTCTGTACTATCTTTGTGTTGGAGATCAAACGGGATCCTCTCCCCTTCAGTAACCAGACTACAGAAAGGACTGGTTCTTTCTCGACTAGCATACCACATGGTCATAAGGACAGAATGAACATATTAGCAATAGCAGTGTTGGCTGACTTCTGGTTGCAGGGTCACCGCTGCCTGTGAGGGTGTGGAAGGCAGAGAGGACTTTGTATTTAGCTCTAACAGCTTCACTTACTCTAAATAATTTTACTTTAAACACTGGAAATTTGTTCTGGTGTTTAATGAGATGCAATGGAATTTGGACATCTCATTTTAACAACCAACTTTTCAAAGCACACCTGTGTTTAGGGATTTGATAGAAACCATTTTGATTCTGAATTTACAGCTCCCCAGTTGTTGACTAATTATGTGTCATTAATAAAGACAATAAACCACTTTGATCCTGATTTGATTTAAACCATGTAAATTGAAGTTCCTCCCCTGTGATGAGTATCTATGTACCATCAGTTTCTGAGTAACACTCTTGATGGTCTCAGATTAATCATCAACAAAAATAAGTCACTAGGAAGTGAAAATCCTCAAGATTAAGCATACAAGTATAATAGGAATGGCTTCTGGTTGATGAGTTTGGGATCTGAGCTTGCAAGAATCAACTCAATACTCTTACAGTTAAATTATTTTGTGGCCTTGAATAAAATGGAAGGTTATCATTTGTCCTAATCAGAATTTTGCCCAGTTTGTGCACTACTAAATCCAGAAAAATAGTTCAAACTAATGCTGTATTATGAAATCCATGTTTGCTAACTCTTTCCTGCAAATGGCAGTTGCACGCTACAGAGGCTGCCGAGGCAGCAGAAGCCCCAGTATAAGAACATACAAGTTTCCTGTTCCAGCAAGGCTCTTTGCTTAATCCCAGATTCAGGAATTAAATACTAAGGGAAGCATTCTACTTTTAGATTAGAAAAAACAACCAGCCAACCCCCTTGACCCTCCAGCACACTGTCCTCCTAACTTGTTACTTTCAGGAGATCAGGTATCCCCACATCCTTCCCTTCATGTGATATCTAAAGGCAGGCGTAAAACTCTCACAACCACTTTTTTGAGGGCTGCCATTCACAAATGAACATGCTTTTTACTTAAATCCCCTGTCCAATTATGATAAGCAGACAGAATGACAAAACTATGGCGTATCTAAAGTTCAAGCACAGTCCTGACAAGTACTTCTTTCAAAAGCTGTCACTGAGTCTGGTTACCAATTTTACTGATTTGGAACACATTTTTTTCCATACTCGATCCAGCTGTTTAGTGAACAGGTATGGTTCTGGAGAATCAAAACAATGGGTCTTTGAATCCAAAGGAGAATGCTAATATGAACCAGGAGGCCACATGCAGGTTTCACCAAGTAATGAGTGTGGTCAAATAAAGCTTCAGACAGTGCCTGAACCTCTACAGAGTTTAGTGATAGAATTCATGCAAAAGGCCCCACTCATAAATTAAAAATGTATCCATGAAAATATGTGGGTGTGTTCACATTTTTTTAACGATTTACTAAGAATTTTATACACTAGAAAGTTAGCAAGTTCACAAATGCTTGACAATTTCCAGAATTTACTCCTAAATGATTTAAAATTTAGCAATTGCTACTACATAAAAAGTCTTCTGGGTCTTTATATACTTATGTTATAAATATTTAGTCTGCCTCTACAGCATTCCCAGGCAATGAGCGATAGTACTTCAAAGCGCATTTATTTACAAATCTCCAAATTCATAAAGCTAGTTCAGATTTTTTTTCCTGAAAAAATTACAGTTCAGATCAATTTTCACCATTACAGAATGAGTCCAACCATCCACCATTTAATAAACAATTTGACTCCCATAACGATATTTCAAAATGCCAACAGAGAAGACATATTTCTCACTATTACTCTGGAAAGTAAGTATCTAATCTGGATTTCTGCCAGATAATTCTAAAATTGGCTGTTTGTGAACAGCAGGTAATTTTTAATTAACTCCCAATACTACATGAACCTGAATTCTTCACTACTTACGCATTTCTAAATAGGTCTGCATTATGGCCTCAAAAACAAGAAGTGTGATCAGAAATCTTGTAACAGCTCCTTAAAGAGCGGAACAAGCTACTTAATATTCTGGTGCTCCTGCAGTTTGATCTAATCTTCAGTGAACTGCAGAATGACAAAATATTAATTATGGACATATTTTGCTTCATTATTTATGCTTCATCCAAAAGGTAATGTTTAAGAAACAAACCTCTCACACTTAATTCTCTGTCATCTTTTTGCTAATTATCACAGCAGGGAGGGATGCAGATTTAAATCAGATCAGCTGACTCCTACTGTTTGCAGCCTCTCAAACATGTGTTCTGCTTGTAAGCTGTACTTAAAGCAGGTATAAAGGTCTTATTTGCATAAACTCACACTCCTAACACTGAAATATTTTATTATTTTTAATTTCAATGACAATCTCTCTCTCATCTTGATTTAACTTCATTATAAAATGAACTCTGCACACCTCTCAGTGGAGAAATCTAACATCCTTCTAACCACAGTATCTTATTTTGTACGGAATGGATGAGTCCATAGACACATATTCAGGGAGATGCATATTGTTCACCAGCTAGTGCAGTTACTCAGAAGTTGCAACAGAAGCCTGAGCTTCTCCAGGGAAGCTCAATAAAGGTGACTGACTCATCAAGCTACTTGGAAATGTCCCTTGGAGGAGTCTCTCTCTACTCTTTCTATAGGATGCTGTGGAGACGAGCTTCACAACACAAACCAATAAAAATTCCTCAGTTTATTACTGCTTCTACACATAGACTCCAATGGCATGGATGTAGTCCTTTTCTTAGCAATTATCTTTAAGCTACTTATACCAATTTTTCCCTCTTTTTTTTGAAGGGCCAAAGTAAAAGGCAATGATTTTAGAGATGAACAACAAAAGCACAAATGATATGGCACAATTCATCCCATAATACTAACTCAAGCCAACGAGGAGAGGTGCTATGCTGGACCTTGTTCTCATCAACAAGGAGGGGCTGGTGGGGAAAGTGAAGCTCAAGGGCAGCCTTGGCTGCAGTGACCGTGAAATGGTGGAGATCTTGAACTCTTAGGGCAGCAAGGAGGGTGCACAGCACGCTCACTACCCTGGACTTCAGGACAGCTGACTTTGGCCTCTTCAGGGATCTGCTGGGCAGAGTACCATGGGAGAGGGAGGAGGGACCCAAGAAAGCTGGTTAATATTCAATGATCACCCCCTCCAAGCTCAGGAGTGATGCATCCCAACAAAAACGAATTCTGGTAAAAACACCAGGAGGAACACNTGCAGTGACCGTGAAATGGTGGAGATCTTGAACTCTTAGGGCAGCAAGGAGGGTGCACAGCACGCTCACTACCCTGGACTTCAGGACAGCTGACTTTGGCCTCTTCAGGGATCTGCTGGGCAGAGTACCATGGGAGAGGGAGGAGGGACCCAAGAAAGCTGGTTAATATTCAATGATCACCCCCTCCAAGCTCAGGAGTGATGCATCCCAACAAAAACGAATTCTGGTAAAAACACCAGGAGGAACACACATGGATGAACAAGAAGCTCCTGGACAAACTCAAAAAAGGAGCCTACAGAGGGTGGGAGCAAGGACGGGTAACCTGGAAGGAATACAGAGAAATTGTCTGAGCAGCCAAGGATCCGGTTAGGAAAGCTAAAGCCCTGATAGAATTAAATCTGGCCAGGGACATCAAGGGCAACAAGAAAAGCTTCTACAGCTGCTCAATGTCCAGGTGGAGACCAGTGACAAGTGGTGTTCCTTGGGGGTTGGTACTGGGACCGGCGCTGTTTAACATCCTTGTCAGTGACATGGACAGTGGGATGGAGTGCACCCTCAGCAACTTTGCCGATGACACCAAGCTGTGTGGAGCAGTTGACATGCTGGAGGAAAGGGATGCCATCCAGAGGGACCTGGACAAGCTTGAGAGGTGGGCCTGTGCCAACCTCATGAAGTTCAACAAGGCCAAATGCAAGGTCCTGCATGCAGGTTGGGGCAATCCCATGCACAAATACAGGCTGGGCAGAGATGGACTGAGAGCAGCCTTGAGGAGAAGGACTGGGGGTTTTTGATGGATGAGAAGCTCAACATGAGCTGGCAATGTGCGCTTGCAGCCCAGAAAGCCAACCACATTCTGGGCTGCATCAAAAGAAGCATGGCCAGCAGGGTGAGGGAGGGGATTCTGCCCCTCTGCTCTGCTCTGGTGAGAACACCCTGCAGTGCTGCATCCAGCTCTGGGGCCCCCAACATCAGAAGGACATGGACCTGTTGGAGCAAGTCCAGAGGAGGGCCATGAAGATGATCAGAGGACTGGAGCACCTCTGCTGTGAGGACAGGCTGAGAGAGTTGGGGTTGTTCAGCCTGGAGAAGAGAAGGCTCTGGGGAGACCTTATAGCAGCCTTCCAGTACTTAAAGGGGGCCTACACAAAAGACGGGGAGGGACTCTGTATCAGGGAGTGTAGTGCTAAGATGAGGGGTAATGGTTTTAAATTGAAAGAGGGCAGATTTAGACTAGATATTAGGAAGAAATGCTTTACGGTGAGTGTGGTGAGACACTGGTCCAGGTTGCCCAGAGAAGCTGTGGATGCCCCATCCCTGGAGGTGTTCAAGGCCAGGTTGGACGGGGCTTTAGGCAACCTGGTCTAGTGGAAGGTGTCCCTGCCCAGGGCAGGGGGGTTGGAACTAGATGATCTTTAAGGTCCCTTCCATCTCAAACTGTTCTGTGATTCTATGATTGCTATAACTTTGAACAGTCCTGTAAGTTGTTTATGTTAAACTGCTTGCAAATAGTTGGCAGAGACCTGTCAAAATAATGCGCTTGGTTACTGAAGTATACTGCTTGACTGCAATAACTATACATAACACAAAGACAATTAGTTCCACAAGCAGTTGTCCTGCCTCTGCACCACTTCCAAGCAAGTGGCAGAAAGAATTCTTGACTAATGCTTTCAAGAAACTCACCAGCTATGATGGGCTATCTCAGAGTCCAAGACAAAGTTCATGAAGTCTTTTCCCAAAGTACAGCAAGCAACAGAGTTAAAACAAACAGAAAACCCCACACTACTTTTTCCAGAGAGCACCTAGCTGTGAAGACAGAGATGAAGACTAAAACAAAATTAATTCCTTCTAAATAATTAAGCTCAAACAAACCCACATCAATGTTTTGCAAATATTTCTGTTGAAGACTACAAGCTAAATTTTTGGCTGAAATTGATGCATACATGCGCATAATTTATAAATTTCCCCTGAAAACCTAGGAGAATTCCATTAGATGTTTAAGAAAAATGCTCTGGAGCTTTAAGCTTCACACATTGACAGCAAAGAACAAATTTGTACATCCGCATGTATACGTGAGTATATATATTTATGCATGCAGGTATATATATTCTATATATACACATATAAAATAATACATACACATACATACAGTGGACATTACCTTTAACTGTCCCTTTTTTGTCTGTCTGCTTTTAAACACATTTCTTTTGAAGCTTGTATCCAAGCCTCTTATTGTAAGCATTCCTTTCATGACAGAAACTACAGACTTGCAGAGGTATATTCATATTGCTAAGCCCCTCAAGCTGCTGTTCTTTGTAAGCAACCAGCCCAAACAGTTACACACAGAACGTTTTATCATTATGCTACAGATGTGCTTTAGGGGAACAGAAGAAAAGTGAAAAGCAGTATTTTCTTTTCCTACTATGCAAATTATCAGTGTCTTCCAATATTCTGTAAGTTTATACCAAAACCAGGATGCACCAAATAGTCTTCATCTGCCCTGGTGAATCATTCGCAACTCTGAAAACGTCAGCAACATTACTAGCAGCATTTGTATTAATTATGTCTTGGGAAAAAGTAACTACAATGTATTTAATCTAATTCAATCCTTTTGTTTATATTCAAATCTTTCCATTTGAACACAAGACAATGACTCTCTAAAGTGTGTGCCTAGGTTAGGTATATCATACAACCAACCAGACAGAGTACCTGGGTGAAAACCAGCATTTTTGTTGTTAATGTTAGAGTGGTCCTACAGTGGATTCTCTCCTAATACACACACAGGCAAAAGGTCTTATATTTTTGCCCTAGCCTTCCTAATAGCCATATGCTATATGCATACAAAAATCAGGCAAATTTCCCTTTTGGAGTTACAGCTGTTCAGTGTTGCTTTGTAGATCTCTTGTATTTGGTTTGGAAACAAACTCAACTCAAGCCTCCCTGGCTTGGAAACCAATGCAAGCTAGAAGCATATACTGGGTTTTGCTCTGGATGGTTACCACAGAGACAAGATTCACAACAACTAAAGACGCAGCATTTGGTGGCTGTAAAAAATGCCTGTTGCTGCTGAACCATATGAGAAGATCCACATCTCCACATATTTTTGTTGGCACAATAGCTGCTCTCTAGAAATGATGCTGCATGTGGTATAAGCTTTGTCCCACTCTACTAGTTCGGTCGCAGGAATTCCACTGTGGTTTAAAATTATCCAGTCTTTGAGTGTGGAACTTATGGAAACAAGGATTTTTTTAGCGGCAACAATCTCACCATCAGCAGACTACATAAACTATGCTGCAGGACCTTAATCTGTCTTGGTGAGATGTTGGGAACAGTGCTGATGGCTCAGGATTACAGAGCACAAACAGATCCCAGAAGTGACCTTTGGAGGGTCGGGCTACGTGGCACTAAGGTTTGAAAAGGGGAAAAAACTGCTACATCACAAATAAAGTCTGGCATAAAATGGTGTCTCTCACTCCAGGACTACCCTCATTAAATTGGGATACCCAGTCACCCTACTCATGTCATCCAGGCCTACTCCATCTTGATCCTTATAGAAGGTCTGCCCCTGGTTTATTTCCTTCTCGGCCTCAGTAGTAGGAAGAAAAGCTCCAGAGACAATTCCCTTCACTTGTAAGACATGAGCACCCTACATTATTTAGCAACACTTCACTTATGGTATCATTTACTTTTTCTAGGGAATTTCACTGAGTAAAATAAGCTTCCAAACACTCTATAGATATTTGCTGTAAAAAGCTCCCAGTCACCCAAATTTATTCCTATTCTCTGCTACTACTCTGGATGCACAGTCATAAAGCACATACCTGCAATGTATGTTCCATTTCATCCTCTGTAGAACATGGTTATAAGGGTTATACAAACATGGTTATATGCGGATAAATATGGTTGTATAAATAGGTTATAATTATCCATTATAAATCAACAGACAGTACTGCACAGTGGAAAAACATATTAAACTATCACAAGGGATGCATACTTGGTTTACGCTTGAATAATTACTACCATTTAAGCCATGAATAACGCAAAAGTTGTTAAGTGAAAGCTGGAAACAGGTTTTACAGCTCAGTAGGAAACAGAATACCATTTTAGGCAAACGAAAGAGGGTCATGATGTCTTGTACAAGGTCTTGCAGTGCAAAAAAAAGTTTAAGGAAACACTACACTGGTAATAACATGTAAGTAATTGTCATATACTGATGCACCTAAAAATGCTGCTATGCTCAAGCTGGTAAAAAAAAAAAAAAAAAAACCAAAAAGAGTCCCCAAAACCTAGAAGTCTTTCATTGCAAAAGTGGTGATGATTCCATCATCATCATTACTCAGTCTCATATATTGCGAGCTAGGAACAAAGTAAGTCAAAGAAAGCAATGAGATATTTATTAAAACTGTATCATAAAAGTGACAGAAGCTATAAATGAAAGCAAGCTTTAAAAAACTTTTCAGGCTATTTTAATAATTGTTTCAAGCTATTTCTTTTTTGGAATTACCAATCAACAAAGGAAATTGCAGACGTTGTCAAAGTCAGGCTGGCAAATGAAGAGTCTTGTTTACTGGGACAAAATAGAAATCTCCTTCAATTACTACCAAAATGGAACTAGCAATAAAAATGCGTATTTGCAAGAGTATGGTCACGTTAATTATTAATCCAATAAACACTAACTGATCACTACTATGAAAAACCTGATTGATTGCTAAAGCTTCCTCTGATGTTCTTTTTCAGCCACCTGTTTTAACTGAAACAGGTCAGACAGGGTTCTTTTAACCAGCTGAGCTGACAGATCTGATAGGTGGCAAGTATCTGGGAGAGACAGAAGTGGGGAGAAACACTGCAGCAGAAGCAAATTTATGAACAAGTTGTGAATGAAATGAAACAGAGAAAACAGAGCATTCTTACCATTTTATTTAGCCATGACAAAAAAGGATGCTGATTTTCAATGGTGCTTACTGTTGCATTGCCACCCATGGGCAGAGTGTTCATTAAAAACAAAAACTTAATTCTTTTGGACCTAGGTATCAGGTAACGCTTATATGGGGAATCAAATCTCTTCACCAGGATGGCCAGTTTCTGTCTGGAAGGCAATGGGAGTGTGTGTTGCCAGGATCCTTGCAGCGTCATCTTCATCTGGATTGTGAGAGACTACCCAGAACATTCTTCTGCTGAAATCTCACAATCCAGCTGGCCCATGGTCCTACATAAGCACTCCAGCACGTGCATAATCCATTGCTTTAATCTTAACTATATATGAGCATTTTCACACCCACAGGAACAGCCTCTATAGACTATATACAAATGTCTTAGCTATATTCAATTTGACCTCTTCTGCAGCAGGAACTCTCTGAGATGCTCCGCCCAGGGCAATAATTTAAACATACAAATTGGACTAGACACAGCAGGAGCTGGCAGGGGGAATCTTCAGAACCAACCAAAATTCCCACCTGTAGGTACAACCGACCAAAATTCCCACCTGAAGCCATCAGTCAAATACCTCACTGAAGGTGGCTGGGACTCCTCTCAATCACCCAGATGCAAACTACTCCATTATCTCCTCCACACAGATGATGAAGCAGGGAGTTCCTGCATCCCCTGGATAACCAAATAATGACTTGCACGCACTAAGTATGCATACAGGCACAGTCCTGACATCCAGTTACAACACTATTATAACTACAGAACAAACTTAATTTTCTTACTTACAACTCAAATCCCACAGCTCTTGCCACACTTACTATCTCCAGTTCCTACTGATTTCAATCAGAGCTCTAGTGATCTCTCCTTGTCTGAAAACCTCACAGAGAGATCATCCAGTACATTCTTGTTCGAGCAACCAACCTTTTAAGCTACATCGTAACATGATAAGGTGCATATGCTTCCTTTAAGGCTTGCTATATTGCGAATGACTTCGATTCTTTACTAGATATCAAAATAAACAGTTTCAGAGAAATAAGTAGTGTTCCATCAGCCACAGAATAAATACAAGTGACTAATGCAAAGGAGATTATTTTGCTTGTGCCTAGATCAAGTCTGCACATTAATCCAAAAGTTTAACAGAGAGGTTAACCTCAGGGGTGATGAATGAGGGTAACCTTTCACCAAAGAAAGTCTCCCTCCCAAATAGGATAGAGGAAAAGCAATGCTCTCGAGAAAAAAAGTTACAGGTCCTCAGAAGATGAAGACTCCATACATTACATTCAGAGAGCACAATCTTGTTCTTTCCAATTTTTTTTTTTTTTGGTTGGGAGAAATAAAAGAAATAGCTACTTCTTTGAGTTTAATGGCATAACTATGCTCTTCAAAGAGCCACTCAAACTCACTGGACCACTGATGATAAACCACATATCAGAAAACTGCTTTTTTTGCTCTCTAATAAAGCAGACCTATAGCCTGGATATATTTCAATTCCTGACCAGCAAAACTTAAGCTATTTACCTAGCCACCTGCTTTTCCTCAAGGGTTACAGTTTAACACACACAACATTTAATAGAAATGTTTGCAACCATACTCAAATAGATTGCTCCAAAACACTGAAAATAAAACTGCCCTTTCTTCAGGTTCTCAGGCATTGTCAGAAGGCAAAACGCTGCTGACTGAAAATAAAGGGCCTGATATCGATCTCCTTTACCCATTAGAACTATAAACCCCTTGACATGAACAAAATTAATATGATTTATTTTAATATACAGAAGAAAAAACCCCGTCCCTACAAGTTACTGAGCGTACACAGAGTGCACAGTAGCTGGGTAGCTACTATCCAGGGTAGCTGGATGCAAAGGACATTACCCTCAAGGAGTCCTGATAACATTTAGATACAGACTAAGCCTTAAATTTGCATTTCCTTGTGTGTATTAGATGATATTACCAGCTGAATATAGCCTAATTGCAGTATACTGCATTTTAATTAGATATACACATGCAAATTATAAATGAAATGAATAATTATAGAATAATTACTATTCATCAGGAACATTTACTATTCTATTTCACTTGTTATCTGAGAAGTATTAAAAATGAAAAGCTATGGAGCCGTGCAGGACAGAAACACCACAATCACATCTTTAACTAACGCAGAGTTCTCATTCCTTAACTCTCTCAAAGAAATTTAAACACTATTTTTATAGCTTAATAAACAATGTCTTTTTCTAATTAAAAGGTTTTACTACCCATTTATTATTCAGATCCCAAGTTCCTTTGCAACACATGCAGTCTGTGGAGATCCTTCATTTTAGATGAAAGATCATCATGGAAACATTTCCATGGCATCATGAACAGACGACAGTTGTCAATGAGCAGAGCCAACATGCCAAAGTCCAATGTGTTCAGTTCTCTGCAGCTTTTAATACAAAGGACACCTGGGACACCCTTGACAAAGCACTTCTGAGCAGCTTATATGTCACTAACAGGGCAGTCATTCAGCAATAAAAGAGCTTTTTCTCCTACGGGACTTTCAAAGTGGCAATGGGCAACTGCTTATTCTCTCCCCTAAAAGATCCACTCTCTCTTCTTTTTTTTTTTTTTTTTCCCCCTCTAACTCCAAACAACCTGTACAAGAGAGGGACAGAATAAATATTGAAATCAGTATTGGGGATTTTTGTTAGGCTGTAAATAATTGTATATTTATTTTAATTAAAGACCAAGGAATCCCTTTTCATAAACTACCATACAGAGATTAAATATGGTGCAGATTCAGACTGGAATCACCAGTGAAAACCTAAAGACACCTAAACTGAATTAGCCCACGTCTGCAGCAGTGGCAATTAAGTCAGAATCTAGCTGACCAGTTAATAGAATAGATTTAAAAAAAAAAAAGTAAAAATGTGATTTAGCTGTATAGATCTAGCCTTGTAGGATGTGTAGGCAACATTTTGGTTTGGAAACAATAGAGCAAAATTCTGGAAATTGGTAGATGGAATATTTTAAAGTTCCTTGCTTTTGACACTGAAGTGATGCGTAACATCAGTCAACTACAACTACAACTACAATATCATCTCAAAAATTTTATGGTTTAACACAATAGTTAATTTTATATATATATTAGCCTGAATCAAATGCCTGAAACATGCTTGCCGGTTTTGATGATGCTGGTTCGTGAAATGTCCAGGTTTATGCTTCAAAGTCTCTGTTTTCATGAAAAGGCTAAATAAAAGAAAACTCTATGATGTCAGAAATATTTTAAGTCTATGAGATTAGTATATCCAGAATTCTTACCTCCTTTATTTTAATGCTTTCTCCACTTCTGAAAATCACAAGTATTTCTAAAACTAAATCTTTAAATCACCTGAAAATGGGTCTAAGTATGAACCCTTTCAATTGGTGGAAAAAACCTTAGAGTGTTTTTTTCCCCCTTATACATTTTCTGACATGCTTCCTAAACACCCAGAAACTTTTTTGGTTAAATTTTAAAGTGTTCTTATTTTCATAAAATCCTGAGTGGAAAAAACAAGGCAACATCACCTTCGCTGGTTGCTGTAAGTTTATACAACACAGTTGTTTTTAAATTTGAGACCATAAACAGTGGCACCAATGTGCAAGAGTTATGTTGTGGGGCTTGGGGTGGGTTTTTTTGTTGTTGTTGGTTGAGCACTACTATTTTCAGCTGTCACACAGTCACTAAAAATCCTAAAATTTTTAACTTATAACTCCAATTAAATGCCTGCTTGTAAATCGAACAGCTTTTCCAAAACACATTTTCACATGACACAATGACACAAGTACCATTTTAATTCAGTTTAAATACCTACTTCTCATTGCTCAGTGACCACAAACAGTGGACATTCATTGTTACTGCAGTGACCTAAAATGTAAGCCCTTCAGCTTATTATTTCTTGCTCTTTGATCTCATTAAGAGCAGAGTCATGCTCTAAGCTTGCGTACCTAGGCCAGTCAGGCTACTCAACTCCTTAAATACGGGCATGTCAAAACCTGTTTGGTGCCTAAGGTCATGTACATTGCTCTCCCAGTCCAGATACCCATCACTAAAATTGTAACATGAGACCTTCACCACTAGAAAAACTTCTGGAAGGTAGACAATGATACACAGCTGTCTAACACAGCTTCGTCTATAAATGGTACTGATAAATTCTGAGAGATTGCTGCTGTGGTCTGTAAATCACCAACACAGTGACACAAAGTACACTGTTGTAAGGCCTAACTGTGACTAGTATTATCCATAGAGCAAGTATGTACATTAAAAACACACTTTGACTTATTTGAAATACTAGGAGATAATTATTTCCCTTTCTTATTTGTTATATAGAAAATGGTATATGCCTGTGCATTAGGTTGCATGCTTATGGGGCACCCAAGGTATTTTGCTTATAAAATTTGCAGCAGGTTGTGGTGACACCATGATCTATTGTGAAATGCTGCTTCAGCTTGAAGGATGCTTAATAGAAGAAAGTGGGATGACAAAACATAATGCTTTAGTCCCTCTCACAATCAGAAAGATTAAATCACTAAGGAAAAAGTGGAATTCACCTCAGATATATATTGAAAGGGACATTTCTTGCAAAAAAGGAAACAGAAAATGACTCTTTGTAAGTGCGATGAAGAAGCCTGTAGTCTGTAATTATTCTGTAAATACCTTTCTGAGTGAGAAAGCACGATGTCTACATTTGAGTATTTTCAAGTAGCACACTAAGTTAAATAGGAAGATACCGTGTAATCTGTCAACAAACATGTAAGACTAGTTATTACAAAGGATATACATGAAGGGGATAATTATCAATGTCAGTGATTCCCAGCACAACTAAATCACTTGTTTATTCAAATCGTTTTTAATTGCATGCTCAGTACCGGACACTTTAAGTGAAACCACTGCCTCATCTCATTTATATTGTCCTTTGATTCCAGTGAGGAGAAATTGCATGTGAAGACAAAAATGTGGCCTTTAACGCACATCCTGACAGCAACAAAATCCCCTGATGATGAAATAGATGGCGCTCTCTTGCACCTCTGGACTTTCTCAATGTATTTTAGTGAAAAGTTAATGCATTTTTTGCATACTTGAGAAAGAAAATATGTGAACCTACACATAAAAGTCTCACGTGGGGAGCAAATAGCGTTTGTTCCTAAGTGACTGAAGTGGGGTGGGGGGGAAGAGGAAAAAAACAGCGTGCAGTTTTGAGCTTTCTAACCTTTCTTATAATCCACTTAAAAGACAGAAGCATGCCTTTGGCGCATGTTATAGTCAGCACAGCAGTGGAGCAGACATGATGGCACATAACGGACACATTCTGATTCTGTTGTGGTAGTTACAGCAACAGCTTTATGATTAGGAAGCTGTCTTCACTCTTTCATTTCCATTAATCCTCTTCTATGCTTGATTTAGTCCTTCAGTGATACTTATAATTTGCAACTACCCTGCCTGTCTGATGCTGTAGTTGGATGTACAGTCCATGCTCAGCGATGCACAGTTCAGTATTAGTAAAGGGGATGAAGCTGGTCCTTCCTTTGCGCTGCTTCTCTCCCTGCTCCCAGTCACACTCAGGAAGCCACTTTCATCACGCTCTGTTCTGCTTTCTGCCACTTAAAACAGCCCATACCTGCTCTCAACAGAAAACTGCTTACAGGCTTTTCAAAAATCATCTTACGATATTCTTATAAGCCTAATTTACATACAATTTGTACTACACTGAATTTCTTTCCCATTCTTATCTCTCATTACCTTGGATAATTGAGAGATGACTAAGTAGTTCTATTAATTGGCAAGTGTATTGAATGTTTTGAACTGTTGCTACAAATAGGGTTTCCACTGTGAAAACAAAAAGGCTGACATGCCTTTCCTAAGGCTTTTTGTTTGACAGATACACTTCCCTTGAGCAAGAAACCCTGCAGAAACCTGGACAAGCAGATTTAGCACAGACCTGCCCAAAGCTGCCTTCCTTCCCAGCCACAGTGCCGAGAAGAACAGGGCGCTCTGGCTGGGCAGTTCTCTATGCAGAAGAAAATGGCTGGCAGATCTGCATAGCACGATTTCCCCTATTCTCCACCATTAGTCTTAATATGAATTAAAGTATCGGAAATGCTGTCAGAGTGGCATCTATTACAAAACCTGTTCCTCCTTTGCCTGCTTCCACTTGACTTGTAAATTCTGCTTCCTCTGCTAAGGCAGGTCTGCCTAGAAAGTGCTTTAATGCTAAAATCAAAATTCAAACCTTTGCTGGCAAACACTTTTTCGTTGTCACTAATGCAGTTAATTCATAGCTGTAGAGATATATAAGTATGATCTGCCAGGAATAGATCACTGCATTCAACATTATTTTAGATACGTTATTTGTATCTAAAACAGAAGAGGCTTCATGTCTGAAGAACTATCAGACTACTAAGCCTATAGTTGATTGAGTATGAAATCTTTTTATAATCAAAATGATCATCCTGTATCAAACCCACTTCCCAAAATTCTTTTTGAAATAAAGTATGTATAGATGTCTTCCAATGCATAGGGCACAGAAAACCCTGAGTGAAAAAGTCAGTAAGTATAATGGCATGCTGGCAGGTGATTGAATCAGCTAGAGAGAACTCATCCAATGACAACAGGTCAGCTGCTGACTCTTTGAAACATTCTCATAAGTACATTACTTTCCAATTACATATTCAAAACACTATTTCAGAGATAACCTGAACGTAAGTATTTTTGTGAATTGTATAGAAGTTTAATCACTATATTAAGAAGCATATGCCACAGTACTTATACAGACAATAATCCCTAATAAGTAAGAATTTTACCACAAGATAAAAAGGAATAGACTCTAATATTTGGAGCACGATTAATCATCACCCTGCAAGTCAGTATATACTCCTTAGATAATCCTCCATTTTCCCCTTTCAACTGATTTTCTGCTACACTTACAAGCACAGAAAAGATCTTACCATTCTCTTTAGGCTTTTACAAAGGCTTTGCCCAACTCATACAACTGGGTAGACTTCCATACCTATAGCTACTCAGCACACACGATTAGAACTATCAGAATTGCATTAGGCAGTTCCCAACATAGGAACCGCTAGATTCAGAAAAAAAGACAAAACTGGAAAGGCATATAGTATGTGTCATGTTGCCTTGATCTCCTGAAGGTCACAGCAAGAGAACACAGTTCTTCTGATGTGTAGGGGGTGGATATATTGTTGCCAAATTAAATTTAGGGAGAAAGTCACTCCTGGACTTCAGCACCTTTTATAGGTAACCATATTTTAACTACACTACTTTGACTTTGGAGCAAATCAGCTGTCTTTCCATACTCTAAGCAGGTCATCTAGAAAACAACCAAAAGCAAGACCTTGCTGAAAACCAGATGCATCTGAAAGCACAACTTTCCAACCACACAAATACAATAAAAACATCTTAAACAGAGCAGTATATTAGATTAGCATTATAATTTGGAAATGGGCACTGTAACATACAAAAAGACTTTTTATCTTCTACTTGTCATTTTTAATTGCATCAAATTGCAATGATTTCATTGCATCATGAGACACTGAGCTACATTAACCATATGGTGCTAGTTTGAAACCCATGATGTAACCCTTATTCTCACTATCTATCACTTTCAGACAGTGGCATACACACAAGCACAAAAAATTTTTTTTTTTGATGGGCTTTTCTTTTTTGTTTTAAAACCACATCCCATGCATCTGACACTTTCTGTGAATTAAGCGTCAGGAGAGACCAGAATATAACATAGAATATGATCTGAAAGCACACCCCAATAAGTCATACACCACTTTTTCAGTTAGCCACTTAAAAAAAAAAATAACACCCCTGTGACTGAAAGTTGCAATGGTTTAAGTGCTTTGGATTTAATTAAGAATTAAGAGATCGTATTTTGACTGAAAAATTAGAGCCAGACTGTTGTTGGATCTTACTTTATCTGGGGAAGACTAAAGAGACTGCATGAGAATAAGCTAGAATGGAGTTAATTTAAATATATTTAACTAACCATTGGGAAAATGCATCAAGAAGAATGGTATTTTTTTCTGTCACTTGAGCCATTCAGCTCAGGATTGCAGTATCTCTTAAAACATCTGTTCAGCTAGAATGTACTGGTTGTATGGACAGGTGATGAAATAATCAGAAAATCTTCAAACTCTCTCTATGTATATTAAGTCTATGAGAAAATGAAATCAGGGATTTATGCAAAGCATGTACATTATGTTCACACTTTCCGCATTATCTGTATGATTTCACATCACCAAAAGTGGTGGATTTTTTAAGATTTGCAGAAGCATATTTGAGGCAAAGCGTATTAACTTTGAGCCCACTGCAGCCAATAAGATGTAGTTCCCGCCTTGCACACTGAATTTCTGCCACTGGTTCCAATAAAAGCAACATTAATCTCATTATTAGACAAACTAATATTTAGCCATTTAAAAAGTGGTCTGTGCTTCAGTTGCAGAGGAAAAAGCTGATTTCCAAAAAGTCCTGTCCACAGATTAATGGGAACCTATATACTAATACACTTCATTGAAGGGGAGTAACACAGCACTCAAACTCTGGATGGATACTCTCAACCCAGGATGACATTCAATATCAGGAAAAGCACCAGTGACTAGTCCTCTTCTCAATCTTTCAAATACTCTCCTGAAAGTTGGACAAGCCTTCCCCAGCTACGATCCCCAACAAATAGATAAGTCACAAGAGAAAGCTGTTATTTAGATATAACACATCTTTCCTAATAATCCATTAAATATTACGGCCATAGTTTACACAACAAATGTATAATTATTCAGCAGGGAAAAGTGATTTACTGTGGTTATGTGGAAAATTCGAATGAGAAAGGATTAACTTGATGGTGTGAGAAAAGGCATGACGCAACAAATACTGTACTCCCTAGTGTACACACAGTATGTCTTGTCAAGGAAAGAAGTAATTTATGTTCCTTTCACAATTTGTACCAAATTTTTATCATTAAAGAGTGAAACAGAAATAATTAGGTTCTCATATAGTCCTAAAACTTCCTATATGCTTTAGGACGCACAACTGCAGGGAGGGCCAAAACTGCATTAGGGCCAGAGCTGCCACCTATCATTAACTTCAAAGGGTCTCTGAATACTAGTACATGAAAGGGTGGGAAGTGAAACTCACTGCTGAGTCTGTAGTCAATGCTGTTTGTTCCTGTTGCTACTGCTTTTACTACAGTTGTAAAGCATTTGAGGTTATCAAAGTCAAGGTTACTTTAAATCAAAACCTGATTAACAGATTTTTAGAAAGTTAAATCATAACACCCAGTCTTAATCAAATTGTACTTGAGGAAGCAAATGGTTAAAGGTTTTGTCTGTGCTGGTTATTTAAAACATGAATAGCATGAATGTATAGAAAAATAATGCTCAGGGTACTTGGTCCATCTAGGAGTCCAAAGAAAGCTATTCCTGAAATATTACTACTCTCACAGCATTATAAGCAACACAGTACAACACTACGGAAAAGATATAATGGCCGAACTTTTTCTTACACTCTATGCAGAGTCACTACTGCCATGTTTCTACTGTTCCAATTAATCAGGCATTTATTGATTTATCCAAAAACAATGCTTGCCCTTGTACTCGCACTTCTAAGTCTTCATAACACACATTCTGTGTTATGTTCTTCTAGTGAAAGTTCAGATCCTTATTTTGAAAATCAAAACCATACAAGTTAAAGTGCAAGTAATTAGTTTTTCATATTCATTGGTAATCCACCACCACTAGTGGGTAAATACTGATGCTCTTGATCATACTGACTAGCACCCAGTCCATACAATAGCCGGCTCACAACATGATAAACAAGTATTAGACTATCAGTCAGAATAAATAGGACATACTCATTTCAACTTAATTAAGAAGTTAAACTGACAAGACTGTTGTGACAGTAAATGAAAACAGTAATAGTTAGACACCAGGAAAACATGCATAAGNGGGGGCAGGGGGGAAAAAAAAGAAAAAGAAAAAAAAAAGAAAAAACCTTACACCTACCTCTATCTTTGCTGGGACATAGATTCTTATTTCCCAAAGAACTGGTCCATGTTATTACTACACCCTGAGAAGATGTCATGCTCTCATGAGAGCAGGTGACCTGGAACAACTTAATAAAACAGTTCAAGGTTAGATTTATGTGTGCCAAATTTCAAACTGCTGAAGTATTGTCTGCGTGTAGCATGCAGCTTTGAAGTTAAAGGTATTTCAGTCAGAGGCTCTTTAAATTTGCATATTTGTAAAGTAAAAACAACTGGTTTTGTCAATAATCCCACACAAGACCTACGTTAAACATGTATGCTGTTGTTGTTTTTTAAATCCGCATAATGTTAGAATAACTATTCTTCTGAAATAACTGTTGGCCTCTGGAGTACTCAAACAGCTTTTTCTGCAGTTTAGTTACATTAATATTTTCAAAGAAAACCTTAATAGTACAGGCTGGATGTTTTTCAGTATTAGAAGTAATCAATTCTCTATTTGAATGGAAACAACTAGTATATTTGTGTATCTTTTACACAGCTATAGGCTAACAAATATTATACTTATAGTGTGACTTTGGTTATTTATGGACAGTAAGTGTTTCCAGGAAAGATATTTCAAGACCAGGATCCACTTAAGCACCACCAGAATGAATAATGCATTTCAAATAGATGTATTTGACATGATGCAATGAGCTGATTCTTGACTGTCACAGGTAAGAGGAATATGAGTGTCTGAAATTGCATCTTTGTTTTTTATTTTATTGAAACAGCCAGTGTATTATATCTCAAAAACCCTTCACTCTTTCTCAGCTATGAAATATAATTTAATCACTGATGTTACAAACTTCAAAACGTTAGTAATAACAGACTATTAAAACTATCATGCTACGTATAATAAACACTCTGAAAGACATTACTATTGAGAACCTAAGTACAGTATGAAGATCATGTGGTTTGTAGAGCTCATTCTAAGTGTGGAAAATGACAACAGATGATCCAGGAAGGCATTTCAAGGTCTCTCCTTGTGAGTTAATGAAATAACCCCTGACAACACTGATGTTACTTTACACCAGGGGTTCAAGTGTATTTGCTTTACATGCTCAAGGCTGAAGACTAATTTTAAATGCTGACTTTTATAGCACATTACA
Source organism: Burhinus bistriatus (assembly GCA_013397275.1). Lineage (NCBI taxonomy): Eukaryota > Metazoa > Chordata > Aves > Charadriiformes > Burhinidae > Burhinus > Burhinus bistriatus. The sequence goes on along the minus strand of VYXH01007371.1, from coordinate 6,541 downwards.
GTGTTAAACTGGACACCAGCACACAACTGAGTGTATGGATTTTAAATTGAACAACTGAAATCAGAAAGGGGCTATCCATGTGCAAGTACTATTACTTCAACATTGAAATTTATGTCAGTGGAGATACAATGGATTTTCTCTACAAATTACACAATATTCACTGTGCAGGGTGTAGTTTTAAAGATATTTAATCACTTATTCTACCTTTTTGCATTCAGTAATAATTGAGAAACTCTCCTTCTCCTTCATTTTCTATTTTTTTGTTTTATTAAGTGTTGAAGTGAATTTTTGAGTGTAAAAAACTGTTACAATTAATTGGGCTAACATATGTGAGAAGCAAAAGATTCAACTTTCCCCCAACCCAAGGAAACTTATAATCACACATTCTAGGGAACACAGCTCAGCATATTTTATTACAGAAAGGATATCCCACATCCCAAGAACTCTATTTCCTCTTTTTTTACTCTATTAAATGTAACAGAGTGCTGAGGCCATAACCATGGGCTGAGTCGTGCAAACCACTGAACTTTGACAGCAAACCAGACAATCTGTAAAGAAGCTAGCAGATGCTCTTAGGATAGCTTGGCAAGACTGTCCAACTTGCATGAACTAGAAAGCCGCTGTTGTTGAAATCCAATTAATTTTTTTCCACTAGAACTAAGACACAAAGAAGCTGCTTTATGCTGAAAAATTAATGAAAGCATCAGCATAAATGACATAATTCCTGTCAAAGGGAGATCTTCAACTGATTTCAACCACAGACATCACCTCTTTTGAGAGGAAACCTAGGTAAAGTAAAGGCGTGGACAAGATTCCAAATCTGTTTTATAAAATCTTTTAAAACAATTACGTTAATGCCTTACTTCACCCTCTCAGCAATATTAACAATGTCACAAATCGAAAAAATAACTTCAAGTTTATACCTGTATTTCAAGGTGAATGGCACTTAGACAGACTTTGTACAAACATTAGGTAGTTTTAAGTAAGCCCCATATCTATGTTAATGAGACTACAAAGGAGACTGCATTGTTTATTACTGTACCCGCACCGTCTATTGCTAGTACATTAGGAAGCTAACAGCATGAGTGACCTTAAAGAACGTTAACACTCACCAGAAGAGCATCGAGCCAGCCCATGCTGCAAAACTACATTCTGAGTATAAAAAATCAGTATAAAAGACAGTATGCGTGTGGAAGGAAAGGAAAGCAATCTGGGGCTTGAAACCCGGGGTTACCTCTGCAGTGAAACCATTCTGCACATTAGTAGAGATGTGCTGCGTAGAGACAAGTAGCTTACTCATGCTTTTACTCAGCTGGCTCATCCTACAAAGCAGTAGTTGTAATTTGTACCTGTTCTTAGGGGGAGCAAAAAGAATACAGGGAAGATAGGCGAACTGTTATCAGAAGCCAATTTTGATCATCTAAACAGCTTACATAACACCGCAGCAAGCGCCTGGGAAGCCCTGCAGAAAGACTGATAAATGATCTCAAGATAATTCTGCAAGAACAGATAACTGACATGATTCACACTGAAAGACAGATTGATTGCACAGAATACAATTTAGTAAATATGGGAAAGAAGTAAAGATAAAAAAATATTGGAGACCCTAACAATATAGCAATAAGGTCATACGAAATCAGGAATAGCTTGAGGTTCATTTTTCTTTAGAAGCTTATAATTGACTCTGAAGCTGGGACATACAGAGTCAATTGCCATTGAGCTGTCTTTTCAAAGAATAACAAATGCTTTTTCAGTAGCATCACAGTCCAGGTACTGCTACTGTTATTAATAGGAAGTCTGTGAACCATCGTAAGGACTTTTCTATGGGAAAGACAACATAACTTAAATGAGAGACCTTACCACATTGAAAAGGCTCAGTTTAAACTTGATAAGTACTATATCACGAATCATGGAGCTGAAATTTAAGTTCTCTTACTATGTCAAATCAGTGTGATTTCAATTTTAGAAATTGTATCAGAAACTAATATCCAACAGGAATTTTGCTAGAATAAAGCCTATAAGACAATGAGCTATTTGTCAAATACCACAGCAAGTGTGTTGATAAATACTGTTTACTTTATAAAATTCTTTAAAGGAATGCATTATCCAAACAGCTCGCTGACAGAGAGGGGGAGGCAGAGAACACTAAAGGATCCAAATAGCAACGCCAACATAAATTTGTACAGCAATAAAATAATAATGGTGGAACAGTGACTTAATGTGACACAGAGATGAAAAGACATCTTGTAATCCCAAACACTTCTCTGAAAAATGCAAAACATTCTGCCATTTTCCAGTGAAGATATTATTTTGTATCGCTTTCCAGAGCAATCTACGAATCGCAACATAAATTGTATGTGAAGCGTACACTGGTTACAAGACTTACAAGAGTAAAACGCTAATAGAAAAGATAATTCATTTGTCGCACTAACCATGCAAGTATATGACAAACTATTGTATTTATTAGGTGTCCCAGTAGAAGCACATAGCATCCTGATTCATGTGTATGGAGCTTGTGGAGATTTATTACGAGAGTTCTGAGCATTTTGAAAGGGTATATGAATTAGTTTGCAGTTATACTTTCTTCACCTTCTCATGGCTTTTCATGGCCCAGACTCATTCATATCCTCAGTGAATCCATCTCGTCTGTACTTTATACTGAACTGGTACACAGGAAATGCTTTACGGACTGTCTTATGGTACCACTTCAATAACTGCTACATTCTGTTGATAATCTCACAGTTTGCATTAATTCCACATTAATCCTGACTGTATTTCACCAATAGATAAAATATATGTCCTTGCTATAGACCATGATAGATCCTTTGAAAGGATACTTTCTTAATATAAAGTATCTCTCTTCCACCATAACGTTACCCCATTCTTAATTATATTTGCTTCACCATATTCATTTCCTGATTAACTGTTGAAAAAAATTTGCCTAGTTCAATAAAAAGCTTTTGGACAACAACAACTGAACCTAAAATTCCAGTAGAGTCAAAGACATAGGGAAAGAAATTATGAAGAACTGTGCATATACGGTGATACAACATTGTAAATACAGTTCAGCACAGCACCCATTCCTTTCACGTTGCATAGCATCGGAAGGGAACATCTCATGCTGTCTAATACGCACCCTAACAACCCAAACCTTCAAGCAAAATCTGGACATTGTGCCATGCCTTATACAATTGAATATAAGCTCCTTTGTGCTTATACATATTTAAATATACAAGTTTAAAAAGGAGTAGTAATCCATACTAAAGGGGTTTTATTTGAAATTAAAAAAGGATGACTACATTTATTAAAATAACTAATTCTTTCTATGTCCATAAGAAGCCTCACTTTTCTTAACCTTACAATCTAAAACGTTACTGTTTCTCATTTTAATATTTAATTCATTATTTTGCTAGATATAAGTAAAACAGCAAATGCATGTAGTTTAAAAGAAATGTGGAGGCGATTGCTCATTTGTGCTACTGAATTGGGACCTTAGTTATCTTCTTCCCAGTGTACTGGTGCTACTTCACTTTCTAAGTTTTAAAATGAGGCTGAGATATTTAAGTTTATTATGCATATGATTTATATATTCCAAATAAGGTAAAATGTAAACTGCAGCTCTGGGATGCACGAGATTGTTCTATGCTTCTTGTGATTGTCCTTAGTTAATACACAAATATTTAATTTTATGTAAGTTCACTTCAGCATTTAAACATTAATACAAGTATCTAGTTATATGCCCCTGTGAGATGGAACTCTATTTTTTAAGCTATTTTGAGATAATAATTTCATTGTCTTCATTTAGTGAAAACATTATTTTTCTCCATGATATATTTGGAAACAGTTTTAAAATTACATTTAGACCCTCATCTCCATCGGTCATAATTTATTTCTTCTTTTCAACATATGTATTATTTATTAAAATACATTACATTTACTTTATTAAATCATTCTGTTTTTTCCTCTGACCTAGCTTACAAGGTTGTTTTATTGTTTTTTAGTTTGGGGTTTTTTTTCCCCTATGCCTTCCTACTACCAAATCGACTTTCAGTCAAAGACTTGAGGAGGCAACTCAACATCCGCTCCCATCTTGAGCATCACAGACTGGACCTGCAGTGTCAGCAGTGAATTACTATTACAGAGGGAGAACACACCTGTCACCTCCATGACAATCTCAACACCTCATTGCTGCTTGAAGCTCTTAACTCCACAGTTAAGTACTGAAGAGTTCTTGGGAGGAAGGAGGTCAAGGAACAAGAATGAGCACAGGCTCATTAAATTATGGCTACTATGCATATTTGTAATTCAGATTCAATAGCTCAAATATTTATGTGTAGAAAAATAACAACATACACTATGGTAGGTGGTGAATATTTTGAAACATACTTCTGAGCAACCATTATGTTGTGATAAAAACAAATCATTTGGTGCCTAAGGTCAGAGAACCCAGAACCTGACAAAATAGCCAATGATTCTAATGAAAGCACACTTCCATGTCACATGCTGAATCAACTTTTAACGCTTCAATTCTAAGGGTGTACCCCTGTGAAAGGACTACACAGACTTGTACACAAAATTACTCAAGCAGTTTAGACAACATCATTTGAACAGCTCTGAACTTTTCAGGGTCCCAAACCCACCATGCACATCTGGAAATTTATCTTCTTCCCAGCACTTTCCATCAGCGTATTAACAAACATTTCACCATCAGAGCTGTCTATGTTCAGAAGTTCAACAGAGCAATTTCTATTGAGTGCAGTTGTAGCAAGATTCATTCTTTTGCCTTCTGAATTCAAAATACAGCAGACAATAAACTTACATTGCATATTAAAGTCTTTGTATTATCAGGTACAAGAAATTACTGGAAAATTACAATTTAAAGCCCCAATAAGGTATACAAGGGAAAATTTGGTTTTCAAAATTAGAGAAATAGTTCTGTATTTTTATAGGCAGATGAGGAGGTATGTCTAAGAGACAGTCTGCAATCCTTGACTATGGTGTGCTTACGCTTGCCCCAATAAATAGATCCAAGGCTAGTAGATACAGTGCAGCCTAGAGTGCTCAGAGCCTTAAGGATAACGTGGTAAGATTTATTAAATGATAAAAGGACAAGGCTGCCCCTAGGTGATGAATTGGAAAGAACAAGAGAAGATAATGAGCAGGTTTTGCTTGTTTCAGCAAAGCCATATTGATGTGTACAAGTAAAATCACTGAAAGAGTGACTGTACAGACTAGCTGCTCTTTTCAGAAAAAGAAAACTACCTACCTGTTGGGATAAAATGATTTAAATTAAATAATACATCAAAACCACTAAATTTGACATGCTTCCTCTTATCGTTCATCAGTGCTAGTCAACAATGATTTTCAGAAAAGTGACGGTCTTTCCTCCACTGATGACCGATTACAAGATAATAACCTACATTTTACTTATTAACATAGGTTAATTTATTATCTTCTTAAAACAGTTGAGTAGGCTAAAGATTCAGAAACAGAACACATTGGGGAAAACAGCCTATTTAGTGCAAGGGAAGTGTACTTCTATAAATTCATAATTCCAGGAAATTTTAAGTTTCAGGAAAAATCATCTACCTAAAAACGTAACTATCATTGATTTCAACACTGCTTCAAAAAGCATTCTAGAAACTATATTTTAAAACAGTATTAACAGCTTACAAAGGATATTTACCTTCATATCAAAAGGAAAGATTATAATACTTTAACTGATTTGCCTACAGCGCAAGGACAGTTAGTAAAGAAGAGATCCAATACCACATTTGTAGCACATAGTTATGATTGAGACTGTTGTTTCATTCACAAGGGTTCCAGAACTCAAGGGAAACAGGATTGCTAATGCTAGAACTGTTGGTTATATAAGAAATACCTAGATAAAATTTGCAGGTAATTGTTTTGATTTTAATAATCCACATGGCCACTGCCATGAACACCATTGCTATTGGATCAACTACAGAGCGCAGAAATAATGACTGCACTTATTCATTGGTACTGTGTTTCATTCACATCTAGGTAGTCCCTACATCCCTTGTTGTAAGGACTATTTAAATATTTGCAGACTCATACTTACAAGGAAATGAAGATACATGAGCAGGTATTCTTAGTCACACCTCTAACTTCTGTCCCATTTTTTTCATCTGACAGTTTCAGTCACTAGCATGGAACAGCTACTCAGCACAGCCACAGTGTTCACCTTCATTCTCTTAAGAAAAGAGCGTGTTCTTGATGCATAGTGCTTTATGCTCCAGAGATAAGGGATGGGGGTCAACGTTGGACATGAAGAATTCAGAACTTAATATGAGAATGTGCAGTTAGAAACCCAATAGCCCATGTAAACAAGGGATCTGAACAAATGCCCTACTGTCTGTTTTGGATCCAAAACAGAGATGCACTTGGGGTCAAGACTTCCACTCCTTCCACATCAGGGAACACGTGCCCTACCATGAGAGAGCATTTCAGAAGAGACTAGTGGACTAAATCAGGGAAACCTCCTGTGGTAACTCACCCATAGTATCATAGAATCACAGAA